>CABFPE010001645.1:0-25919 GCA_900660155.1 Hofstenia miamia
TCTTTCTTGACCTGTCTTGTGGATTCCGCAAATTGTCCATAACCGCACTCTGGATATGCAATTCGATGGCCATCAAAAAATCGTTCATTCTTCTCAATTACTTCTCTAGTTTTGATTAGATCCAGAAACATTGTGGTAGAGCCAGGTTGTCGATCAATTAATCTCTTGGTGCTTAACGGGGCATTCTCTGAGGAAAAAATTGCAAACTTAGTTTCAGAAGTGGCACCCCACATGTACTTTTTCATTGTTTCTGAAAAAATATTTATGTCTGACGGACAAATTCCCAGCCGATTGCTAATCAATATGATTGACATTTTTCCTGTTATACTACTCGCCCCCACCAGTCGGGCATAATATTTTTCGTAATGATCCATAGCCCTTTTAGTTTTGCAGGGAGAAGATGGTGGTGTACATTTATGTAATAACCAATTCTTCACTTTCCACGTAAGAGGACAGACTGCTATTTCATGATCCGCTGTTTTGGACATTGGTTATGCGTTTATTTTGATTGATAGGTAAACATAAATGAGGATCTCTAGTGAGATAAATGGAAATGATCCATATAGCACCTCTCGCATAAATATCCGGCACTCTATCTTCGGAAAACAAAAACGACTTGAAGTTTTTTCGATCTTGCATGTCGTAGGAGAACTTAATTTCTCGGAGTAACCGCTCAACAGAGGGATGGTATTGGGAACTAGGGCTTTTTATATGTAGATTGGGCCAATCAGACTCGGGGTCTTTAGTAGCTTTCATATCAGACCATATTGCTTGGATCTCCTGTAATGTATCAACACTTTGCACGAAAGTGAAACTGACTCTCAGATCCGTTACTGTGTATATGGAGGGAACATTTAATACTTCAAGTGTTTGGGCTTGCAGTATGGTGTCAATTAAGAGTTTTGTGTCCACTGCTAGTCTGTGTGAAGGAATTTTTTCACATAGCATTAAATCTGTAAGTAAGAGTTTAGTTACTGATTGCGTGTGAGNAATCATAGCATACTATGGAATTTATTTGTGGACATCTTTCCGCATCAATTATAAAAGGTATCACATCAATAGAACAACTTAGCTTTTTATCGTTATATGTCCATTGTAATTGAGTCTGTGTCTCTTGCGAAATATTGTCTCAGACGTAATGTACTGCTCTCCGTGTAGCTGTGAAATAGGGGTGGAGGCTTTCTTCACCAACTTTTGACATCTTTTTCTTTTGTTCTTCCATCTTCTGTGATCTGACTGTTGAAGTAATGGAAGTATCAGAGGTCGAGGGGGCTATCGAATCACTCTTAGGGGATATATTTACACTTTGTATTGCACTAAAANTTACAAGACATATTCTTTCGACTTTTGCTATCCTATGTGCAATCTCAATCTGCTTCATGATGTTGTCATCCTGTACTTCATGAATACGTAAAAAGTAGATTACAAGAAGGTTTGGGAAATCTATATTCACACACTCGAAGCTTCAAATTATGCTACCATTATTTAGAAACTTGCATAAATTATAGATGGAGAAATCTTCGTCGAAGGAGGTATGGACTGTACTGCGCCAATATGAACGGGTAATACCTTCAAGCATACTGGAATCATAGCATATTATGGAATTTATTTGTGGACGTCTTTCCGTGTCAATTATAAAAGGTATCACATCAATAGAACAACTTAGCTTTTTATNTAGGTTTTACAGTTTGTGAAGTTGTTTGTGCCAGCTCTGCTAGCGCGATTGGAGGTACGTATCCCCCCATGGAGTAGCGAGATGAGGATGGTGTTGATGCTATCTCCTCTCCTAAGCGTGGAGCTACGTGTCACCCACACGGAATAGGACTCTCCTCAGCACCTTCATGTCATCCTCGTTTGTTTCTATGTGCCTCATCAAGCCTAGATGAGGAGGAACCATCGTGACAAACCTCCATCTTTCGTCTCACTTGACGGCGACAGGGCAGAGGAGCTGGCGACTTGCGTTTCTTCCCTATTGGTATCATGCCTAAGCATATCTATAAGGTTAAGGTCCCAAATATTGGGATTGTAAGTTTGATTAACTCTGGCGCGCCTTGAAGGCAAAACTCATGAACTACAAGTCACTACTATTTCATGTTCAAATTCAGTATCATTGAAATCTTCTTCAGCAAATTCTGTTAAATTATCATAAGTGGCATATTCATCAATACCATTATCAATTAATGTATATTCGTTATTGTCATCAATGATGACGTTCTCAATGTCTTTAATTGCTCGTTTTAATCTCTGGAAATGTACGGTTCTCCCGTTCCTAAGTGTATATGTGTTGTGATCGAGCACATTCTCTACATTAAATGGTCCTTGCCAATTATTGGCTAATTTCCTGACTTGATTGTGATCAGTTGTTACACGAGGCAAATATGCGAATACTTTATCGCCACGTCTATGAGGTTCACCATATAATTTTTTATTGAATGTTCTCCTCTGCCTTATACAAGATTGACTGGTATTATGAGCTATGGTTAAATGAATCTCCTGCATATCATGTAACAGCTGATTAACATATCTTTCTAAGGTAATTTCTGAGTAGTTCGGGTACATCATTGATAAAGAAATTAAGGCTTCATGCCCGAACATAGCTTTAAAGGGACTTATCCCGGTGGTAGAATGAACTGATGTATTATAAAAAAATTCAATGGACTCTATTACCCATCGCCAACTTTTTCCTGCTGCTCGTGATACTGCCACCCTAATTAATTTTATTAGAGTTATATTTAGTCGTTCCACTAAGCCATTTGCTTGAGGGTGGTAAGCAGTAGTAAAATCATGTAATATTTCTAATTCAGACATAAGGGTTTTCATCAAATTGCTTTCAAATTGCGGGCCACGATCCAAGACAAGACAAGACATAGGGCCATACTTTAAAATCCACTCCTTGACTATTTTATCAGCTACCTTTTCAGCGAGTGTGCTATCCATGGGGATTATTTGGGCGTACTTAGTGAAATGATCGACTAGCACTAGTAGATACTGAAATCCATCACTATCACGAGACAATTGCTCCAGGTCAATATGAACAATTTCATTGGGGCTTGAGGCAGCATGACATTCCAATTCGGCCCGTTGCTCTGGAAAATGGGAGGAATTATTTAATAGACACTTCTTACATTTGTCGATTACATCTTGAACTGTTGATCTAATTCCGATAGTAACATAGTGAGAATTAAACGTCTTTTCTGTTTGGATAATTCCTAAATGACCTTTTTCGTGAACCCTCCTCACAAAATCCCTTTTAAAATATTCTGGAATAGCGAGGCGGTTATTTCGACTCTTTGCATATAATAAACCCTTCTTTGTTGTTGTCCAATTGTATCGATTATAATATCTAATCGCCATTGGTGAAAGGGGAAAAAAGGGGTCCTTCATTCTTTTCATAATATCAGAGAGGATGAGATCATTTTGTTGATGTTTAATAATTTCTTCTTCAGATATTTCTTCATGGACTAAGATTGGCAAAATTTCTTTACCATTTCAATCGGCATTTATTTCGGGAATTAATTCATACTCAGTATGTGGTATGAATGCAAATGGGATTTTCTCCCCAGCCGGCTTTTTTTAAATCCCTTTCGTAGCTTGGCAACACCGTCCAATAATCGGCATTCAAATGTAAACGTCCAGGGCGATGTTTGATCGAAAAAGAGAAGTCATTAAGATATTCTATCCATCTGGCTACTATGTTGGATCTATCTCCTGAAATTTTTTTAAGCCAGGCTAGTGCGCTGTTGTCAGTGCGCACAATGAATTTTCTACCTAAGATGAAATACCGAAACTTCTTTAGTGACTCCACTAATGCTAACATCTCGCATTTGGTTGCACCATAATTTTTCTCAGCAGCTCGTAATTTTCTGCTAAAATACTGAACTGGACATTCAACTCCATTTATTTCTTGGCTCAATACGCCACTAATGGCGACAGTGCTTGCGTCGCAGTCAACAATGAACTCCTTTGTGTAGTCTGGGGTATTCAACAACAGTATCTTTTGCAGTTCGGTTTTGATCCCTTCTAACACCTCCTGCTCAGTCCAAGTCCATTTAAATTCGTGGGATTTTTTAAGCAATTGAGTGATAGATTTTGTCTTTTCAGCCAAATCTGGGATGAACCTTTTTCACCACAGTGGAAACACCTCACTGAAGCCATGTCGAAATCTTTCTTCAAAAGGGTCTTCTTAGGCTCCTGTCTAACATTGGTTCCAGATAATTCATAAAGATCTTTATCAATTCGATTAGAGTTATAAATCATGTATACTACACTAATCGCCTTTCATATGATATCGTGCAAACTCTCCTCTGGGTCGCATTTCATTTCCAGGCGACTATGGATAGAAGGAGAGAACCCTCTGCAAATATAGGAGAAGAGGTCATGCCAAGAGTATTCAGGAGACAAACTACTTAATCGAAAAAGTCTTTCAACCTGCGTAATGTAATTACAAATATCGTCATCTCTCTTGAAAGACATATCACAAAGCAAGGTCTTGTATTGGTGTTTTATATGAGGGGCCCTTTAGTGATCCTCAAAAAATCCAACTAACAGTTGATAATCAGTCTTGATATTCTGATCCAACATCATGTATTGATTGTATGCTAGCCCACTCAAATAAAGTGGAAATTGCGATACAGCGTCTTCTTGAGATGTTTTATATTGTTTCATGTGAAGCTTGAACAAAAAAAACCACTCCTCAAAGGATTGTGAAACTGCATCAATTTGTCCTGTGAACTTAGGTAAAACTGAATGTTTACTGTGCACCAGTATTTGTCCGGGAGTCTCAAAAGGGAGAATTGAATGACGAAATCGGGGTTGCTTATCTGAGGTGGTACCATTTAGCGGGCTCAGAGCATCAGTCATATGTTCTTTTGTGGTAGTTACTGCAGAAGCGCAAAGTGGCTGCACATGAATGGGAGGAATGAAATCTCTCAGAGGGGTAGCAACTGTAGCGATGGATGCTTGCATAAATGTAGGATTAGACGACACAAACAAATTGATGCAAGATGACACTGAAGTGGGGGGAATCATCATCTTATTTTTGTCACACTGTGAAGGTCTCGGTGCATTCAAAAGAACAGGGGTTGAATTTCTACCTCCTTCAGATCGAATCATCTGGTCAAATTGATCAGTTATCTTCTCGGCGAAATCCCCTAAAGCTCCATTTAATGTAGCATGAGTAACAAATTCATCAACTGGGAATTTTAAGAGGTTAGCCTCTTCCGACTTAGCCATCTGGGTTTTTAACTCGTGAATTTGTAATTCCAATGCAACAGTTGATTCTAGCATTCGCATTTCCATCTTCTGGTACACAACATGTTGAGTATTGAGTTTGGCTTGGAGAGATTCGACCTGACGCTCACTATTCATTCTCATAGATACTTGCTGTGATAATGCGTCCTTCAGGTGCTCAATTTCCATCTGTTGAGTATCAAAACGTGGCAAGGAGTTCATCACATTGTAACCATGATTATCGGGACGAAATGGAATGGGAGGAGCATTCTGCATATTCAAGACTCTGTGAAGCCGTCGCTGGATGTCGGGGCTGCTAGTACCCTCGCGTGGATATGGACTAGTTGATGCAAGATGATCTTGATGTTGAGCCGTTTGGGTAGGAGAAGTCAGAGGACAGAAATTTAACAACGATCCAACGGTGCAAGGGGCAACGTCCTGGTTGCCAACACTTACACAGGGGACACTAGGAGGAGTCCCAAAGGTAGGAGAACAAGTAACTTTACGATTTGAATCCATTAATCTACAAGACAAATAACCAGAAATAATAACTATGATAACAGACATCTGGGAGCACTTCCCAACTACAGAAGAAACACACAGCTTATAAAAATCACAGAATCCAAACCCAAATGTGGGATTACAGCGGCGCTTGGTAATAAATCCAACACATAAAGCACTGAGACAAAAAAGCAGAATTGTAAAAAGTAAAACACAAACATAAACTAAGCAGAACACTTAAAAATCTTGATTGCCCTTCCAATGGAGAGAAGAAGGATCTGTATACATCAGTTGGTAGATTTGCACTGAAATCCAATTGCTGTCAGGGGAAACAACTATCCCAGCTGACAAGCACCAAAGCTAAACCAAAACCAAATCCAAACCATCAAAAGAGACAACCGGGAATATGTTGTTATCACGTCAGCATCCTGTCATGGTCGCCATGTAGAATCACAGGCTGTAATTATACTAGAAAACTATTTGACTCTGCAGAAGGTTTAACATAAGAAACAACAGCCCTGATTCTGGGAAAACAGGTAAAGAGAAAACAAACTAATATAAACATTGGTAATTCATCCAAGTATTTGATACTTTAGGTAACTCCAAGATGACCAACTCACATGGCTTCCAGCCAAAGCAAAGTCTTCAGAAACAGTTTAGTGCTCAACTTAGTGCATGGTGCTACCCTATTTGTCTCACTTATTAATTTCTATCTCATAAAAATAAACATCTCATTTTCATTGTTAGTTCTCAGCTCACTAAATAATAGTCTGTAATTGCCAGACATTCGTGCTAGCCAATGGCATGGTATCATCACAGTGTCATAAAATATAAGTGCATGTACGTGTTGAATAACTAATGAGAGGTTTATTATTTCCTTAGCCGTAACCATATCCATACCCTAATGAGTCCACAATTTGGGCTGGGAAGATCTGTTGATCGCCAGGAGCTACGTGTTGCCCTGTACTTTAAGAAAGCACTCCCAAATTGTCGCCAAGCTTAAGCAATTATTTTCATAATCAAAAAATACTAAACAAAGTAACGGAGAGAAAAGTGAACAGTAATTGAAGCTAGATAAAATCTATTAACCATTCTCGACATTGTTACTCAATTTATACACCTTCAAAATACTAAATAATTACCTGTCTTTGTTTACAATTGAAATTAAGCATTAGCTATTCATGTTATCGATTTCCCTCGCAAATTAAATTTGAGCAACACGTTTAGCACCATTGAGGGGACATAACTAGCTTTTGTAAATCTAACCTCGAAATTACTGTGACGTCAGAATGACGTTAATACAATCGAAAATAAAATGAATAATAATCACAAAAATTCCCTGAGTGACTCTACACGCCCCCCTTTGCTCAAAATTAATTCTGCGGCAGTAGGTGCAGAGTAGGACCTGAGACTATACGTTGAGTGGCCATAACCATTTCCATTGCTAATTGGCCTTCCCATTGTTCTAATTCAGCGTACTGCAGCTCACGGGAAAGTTGCATTAAGACCTCTCTCTGTGTCACGACTTCATCTTTTAGCTTAAAGTAGTGGATCATAGGCAATCGATTGCTGATGGGACAGTTCTTTCTTAGATTATTCAAACGACAAGTAAATGTATCATAAAATCTTTCATAAAGGCGGAGTCCTTTCAATGCGACCATCAAAGTCATTAATGCATTGGTATCGGACGTGTGCACATCCTCAGAATGAATATTGGAATTCGGGTAAAAGTGTTTGAGCACATCCCTTAACTATCCCATACGGGTGGCATGGTCCATGAATAAAGAGCAGAACTCCTGTACCTGACTTAAGGTCATCTCATTGGGATCAGAAACATCGGCTCAGAGCATGGTTATTATTTCGATCCTCTTTGTTACATCATAATATCTTGTGGTCATTTCTACGTTATTGATCCACATCAGATCTCCTGCGGCTTGAAATAGAATTAGTACCCGGGGGTCGGTAACTCGTAACGTCTCATGTACCTTCCTTAGTTGCTCGTTAATTGCAGTCCCTCTGTTAAAGATATCACGAATCGTCAGCTTTCCATCAATAAAGATTCTTTCTTTGTTATCACCAGCCAGTAATTTTTCACGCACCGCCTTGTATTCATCAGATTTCATTAGTCTATTCGCCTCAGCAGAAGTACTCACATAATTCAATCTATCAGGGAAATGGGCTGACACTTTCTTCTTATTTTTCTTCACTCGCCATTTTGGTTGAATAAGGGGAGTCTCAACACATGGAGGGGGAATGCACAATAAATTTTCTTTTCTAATATTGCACTCCAAGTCTGCAAAAGAACACTTGTTTTGTAAGCTAGCAGTTCCAATCATAACAGGATAATTAATCTGCGCATGCTTAATTGTATCCCAGAATCGATTTCTTAAGCCATGTGTACGCAATTCTTCAATTTGTTTGCTAGAAATCTTCACTCGAGCAGTAGTGCATTCTACGTCCAGAGCTACTTGTCGCCCTGGAGATTGTAGAATGACTAGTTCCTCTTTTGAAAACATCTCAGTTAAACACCACTTCATCATCCCAAGCACATCTTTTTCGTTGTTTTCCACTAATAATCTCTTTTGAGTCGACAACTCTTTATCAAAGTCGGAAGGGTCATGCTCTAGCATGAGAATCCGCTCATTTTCTGTAATTGACCATTGAGGGGTAGGCTGAGGTGATCCACCAAATTTCTCTAAGTTCGCTTTCTCTATGAGGTCACGGATGTGTGGAGATAATTGAACTGAAGATGTAGCTAGTAATTCCTCTTCTCTATAGAACTGTTCAGGAGTCTTCATAACCTGTTCAAAGATAGTAATAGGGATTATTTTTCCTTCTTTCTCAACTTGTCTGGCGGATTCTGCGAACTTTCCGTAGCCACATTCTGGGTAAGAGATCCTGTGTGCATCAAAGAATTTCTCATTCTTCTCTATCACCCCACTTGTTCTTATCAACTCCAAAAAGGTTTGCATTGAACCAGGTTGTCGATCAATTAATCTCTTGGTGCTTAACAGGGCATTCTCCGAGGAAATAATTGCAAACTTAGTTTCAGCAGTGGCACCCCACATGTACTTTTTCATCGTTTCTGAAAAAATATTGATGTCTGACAGACAAATTCCCAACTGATTGCTAATCAATATGATTGACATTTTTCCTGTTATACTACTCGCCCCCACCAGTCGGGCATAATATTTTTCATAATGATCCATAGCCCTTTTAGTTTTGCAGGGAGAAGATGGTGGTGTACATTTATGTAATAACCAATTCTTCACTTTCCACGCAAGGGGACAGACTGCTATTTCGTGATCCGCTGTTTTGGACATCACTTTTCATTTATTTTGATTGATAGGTAAAATTAAATGAGGATCTCTAGTGAGATAAATCGAAATGATCCAAATAGCACCTCTTGCATAAATATCCGGCACTCTTTCTTCGGAAAACAAAAACGACTTAAAGTTTTTCCGGTCTTGCATGTCATAGGAGAACTTAATTTCACGTAGTAACTGCTCAACAGAGGGATGGTATTGGGAACTAGGGCTTTTTATATGTAGATTGGGCCAATCGTACTCGGGGTTTTTAGTAGCTTTAATATCTGACCATATCGCCTGGATCTCCTGTAATGTGTCAACACTTTGTGCAAAAGCAAAACTGACTCTCATATCCGTTACTGTGTATATGGAGGGAACGTTTAATACTTCCAGTGTCTGTGCTTGCAGTATGGTGTCAATTAAGAGTTTTGTGTCCACTGCTAGTCTGTGTGAGGGAATTTTTTCACATAACATTAAATCTGTAAATAATAGTTTAGTCACTGATTGCATGTGAGTGTGGTGCATCGATATTTGAGAATAGGCAGAGTGATAAAGAATAATAAAATTCTCCATTCTGTAATGAAGGCTCTCTATTACGTCGGGGATACTGTCTTCATGTTCTTCTCGGAGAATTATTACAAGACATATTCTTTCGACTTTTGCTATCCTATATGCAATCTCAATCTGTTCCATTATGTTGTCATCCTGTACTTCATGAATACGTAAAAAATAGATTACAAGAAGGTTTGGGAAATCTATATTCACACACTCAAAGCTTCGAATTATGCTACCATTATTTAGAAACTTGCATAAATTATAGATGGAGAAGTCTTCATCAAAAGAAGTATGGACTGTACTGCGCCAATATGAACGGCTAATACCTTCAAGCATGCTGGAATCATAGCATATTATGGAATTTATTTGTGGACGTCTTTCCTCATCAATTATAAAAGGTATCATATCAATAGAACAACCTAGCTGTTTGTCGTTATATGTCCATCACAATTGATTCTGTGTCTCTTCCAAAATATTGTCTCAGACGTAATGTACTGCTCTACATGTAGCTGTGAAGTAGGGGTGGAGGGTTTCTTCACAAACTTTTGAAATCCTTTTCTTTTGTTCTTCCATCTTCTGTGATCTGACTGTTGAAGTAACGGAAGTATCAGAGGTTGAGGGGGCTATCAAATCACTCTTAGGGGATATATTTACACTTTGTATTGCACTAAAAGGGTAATGTAAAGTTTTAGTTTTTACAGTTTGTGAAGTTGTTTGTGCCAGCTCTGCTCACGTGCGTGGAGGTACGTGTCCCCCCACGGAGTAGCGAGATGAGGACGGTGTCGATGCTGTCTCCTCTCCTAAGTGTGGAGCTACGTGTTGCCCACACGGAATAGGACTCTCCTCAGCACCTTTGTGTTGTTCTTGTTTGTTTCTACATGCCTCATCAAGCCTCAATGAGGAGGTACCATCATGACTAAGCTCCATCTTTCGTCTCACTTGGTGGTGATGGGGCGGAGGAGCTGGTGACTCACATTTCTTCCCTATTGGTATCATTCCTAAACATATCTATAAGGTTCTCTGGTGCGCCTTGAAGGCAACACTCGTGAACCACAATTATCTACTATTTCATGTTCAAAATCAGTATCATCAAAATATTCTTCAGCAAATTCTGTTAAATTATCATAAGTTGCATATTCATCAACACCTTTATCAATTAAGGTATATTCGTTATTGTCATCAATGATGACATTCTCAATGTCTTTAATTGCTCGTTTTAATCTCTGGAAATGTACGGTTCTCCCGTTACTAAGTGTATATGTGTTGTGGTCGAGCACTTTCTCTACAGTAAATGGTCCTTGCCAATTATTGGCTAATTTCCTGACTTGATTGTGATCAGTTGTTACACGAGGCAAATACGCGAATACTTTATCGCCACGTCTATGAGATTCGCCATATAATTTTTTATTGAACGTTCTCTTCTGCCTTATACAAGATTGACTGGTATTATGAGAAATGGTTAAGTGAATCTCCTGCATATCACGTAACAGCTGATTAACATATCTTTCTAAGGTAATTTCTGAGTAGTTCGGGTACATCATCGATAAAGAAGTTAAGGCTTCACGCCTGAACATAGCTTTAAAGGGACTTATCCCAGTGGTCAAATGAACTGATGTATTATAAAAAAATTCGATGCACTCTATTACCCATCGCCAACTTTTTCCTGCTGCTCGTGATACTGCCACCCTAATTAATTTTATTAGAGTTCTATTTAGTCGCTCCACTAAGCCATTTGCTTGAGGGTGGTAAGCAGTAGTAAAATCATGTAATATTTCTAATTCAGACATAAGGGTTTTCATCAAATTGCTTTCAAATTGCGGGCCACGATCCGAGACAAGACGAGACATAGGGCCATACTTTAAAATCCACTCCTTGACTATTTTATCAGCTACCTTTTCAGCGAGTGTGCTATCCATGGGGATTATTTGGGCGTACTTAGTGAAATGATCGACTAGCACTAGCAGATACTGAAATCCATCACTATCACGAGACAATTGCTCCAGGTCAATATGCACAATTTCATTGGGGCTTGAGGCAGCACGACATTCCAATTCGGCCCGTTGCTCTGGAAAATGAGAGGAATTATTTAACAGACACTTCTTACATTTGTCGATTACATCTTGAACTGTTGATCTAATTCCGATAGTAACATAGTGAGAATTAAACGTCTTTTCTGTTTGGATAATTCCTAAATGACCTTTTTCGTGAACCCTCCTCACAAGATCCCTTTTAAAATATTCTGGAATAGCAAGGCGGTTATTTCGACTCTTTGCATATAATAAACCCTTCTTTGTTGTTGTCCAATTGTATTGATTATAATATCTAATCGCTGTTGGTGAAAGGGGAAAAAAGGGGTTCCTTCATTCTTTTCATAATATTGGAGAGGATTAGATCATTTTGTTGATGTTTAATAATTTCTTCTTCAGATATTTCTTCACGGGTTAAGATTGGCAAAATTTCTTTACCATTTCGATCAGCATTGATTTTGGGAATTAATTCATACTTGGTGTGTGGTATGAAAGTGAACGGGATTTTCTCTCCAGCCGGCTTTTTTAAATCCCTTTTGTAGCTTGGCAATGCCGTCCAATAATCAGCGTTCAATTGTAAATGTCCAGGGCAATGTTTGATCGAAAAAGAGAAGTCGTTAAGATATTCTATCCATCTGGCTACTATGTTGGACCTATCTCCTGAAAATTTTTTAAGCCAGGCTAATGCGCTGTTGTCAGTGCGCACGATGAATTTTCTACCTAAGATAAAATACCGAAACTTCTTTAGCGACTCTACTAATGCTAGCATTTCACATTTGGTTGCACCATAATTTTTTTCAGCAGCTCGTAATTTTCTGCTAAAATACTGAACTGGACATTCAACTCCATTTATCTCTTGGCTCAACATGCCACTAATGGTGACAGCGCTTGCATCGCAGTCTACAATGAACTCCTTTGTGTAATCTGGGGTATTCAACGACGGTATCTTTTGCAGTTCGGTTTTGATCCCTTCTAACGCCTCCTGCTCAGTCCAAGTCCATTTAAATTCGTGGGATTTTTTAAGCAATTGAGTGATAGATTTTGTTTTCTTGGCCAAATCTGGGATGAACATTCCGTAGTAACTGCTTTGCATTGGTTTTTATTGAGATTCGTCCATGCTCAATCACCCTGCCAAGAAAGGTGACTTTAATCTGTGCCAAAGAGCATTTATTCCCATTCACTTTAAGACCAGCTTTCTGCAACAATTCCAAAGTTCGATTTAATTTCTCAAGATGTTCATCAAAAGTGTCACTGGCTACCAGAATATCATCTATATACGCGGAAATCCCAGGTTCAAGAATATTAGAATCGTTAGTTAAGACCTTGGTGACATAGCACTGAAAAGTTGCAGGAGCATTGCATAACCCGAAGGCCATATATTTCCATTCGTATAGGCCGTAGGGTGTAATGAATGCGGTCTTTGGAATATCTGATGAATGCATCAGTACTTGCCAATAGGCTTTACAGAGATCAAGGCAAGAGAAAAACTTATATTTACTAGCGTCATATAACAGATCCTCGATTCGAGGCAATGGGTAAGCATCTTTGATCGTAATGTCATTCAATTTTCGAAAATCAATACAGAGCCTGTACTTTTCCCCTTGCCTAATAAACACAGTGGGGGCTGTGTAGGGACTATTACTTCCCTGAATTATTCCACTCTCTATTAAATCTTTTAGAATTTTCTCATATTCTGATTTGAGGTTTTCTGGAACTCGACGGACAGGTAGTCGAATTGGCTTCTCTTGCTTTACCTCAATCACATGTTCTTCTCCAATCGCCTGCCCCACACTAATTGTACCATAATTAAACACTTCACTCTTGCTCTGCAGTATAGAAATGAGTGACTTCTTCTCAGTATCCTTTAGATGTGAATGGGTCTCGTTATTCACAGTAGGGATCTTAACATTAGACAACTCTTCGAGATCGTGGATGGCAGTACATATGGATAAACAGGAGGTCTCAACACTCTCGACCTGAACTGGCACTTTGATTATCTGGAGATCAGATTCTTTAAATCGCACCAGATGTGTCAATCCATTAAGAATAGTGACATAAGTTTTTCCTGAACTTACTTTACATAAGTCAGGTGAAAAGGAGATGCCTTTGATGTATTTGCCTCTTTGGCCCACTATCATCACGTCTCCATTCATTTCTGAATTCGAAAACACAGCTACTCGGGTCCAGTGCTTAGCTTCTAAGTAGACAGGCTCTTTCAAGTTAAACACAACTTCCCGTTCAGGAATTGTAGCTAACTGCGTGGCATCTTGGTCCTTTATAGATATCATGTTATTTTTATAATCAATTACACATGAGTTTTGCTCCAGAAAGTCATTACCCAAAATCAAATCATAGGGGAGTTGATGATTAGCAGTATTGATGACAATAAGATCGACTTCAAATTGTTTGGCACGAATCTTTAACACGGCATTTTTTAATTTCCCTTTCAATGAAATTAAATTTCCCAACGCATCAATCAGTTTAACATCAGATGAGGAATTTAGTGAGTCACGGGTAAAGCAAATGTCTTTGCAGCATTCATCACTTATGATTGACGCAGCAGCTCCAGTGTCAATAGTGGCATTAATAATTCGTCCATTCATTTCCACAGGAATTAGGTTCTTCCTTATCATATTAGTAATAACCAATACATCCTGTGCGCATTTTGAAGGAGTTGGCACTCCATTTAATTTAAATGTGGTGACTCGTTCTCTGTCAAATCTAATAATGTGTCAGTAGAGGATGTAGCAGGCTCATCAACTAAGAAACCCTCACCTTCAGCAACAATTTGAATCTTTGCTTTACAATTAGATTTCTCACCACAGTGGAAACACCTCACTGAAGCCATGTTGAAATCTTTCTTTAAAATGGTCTTCTTAGGCTCCTGTCATACATTGGTTCCAGATAATTCATAAAGATCTTTATCAATTCGATTAGAGTTATAAATCATGTATACTACACTAATTGCCTTTCGTATGATATCATGCAAACTCTCCTCTGGGTCGCATTTCATTTCCAGGCGACTACGGATAGAAGGAGGGAACCCTCTGCAAATATATGAGAAGAGGTCATGCCAAGAGTATTCAGGAGACAAACTACTTAATCGAAAAAGTCTTTCGACCTGCGTAATGTAATTACAAATATCGTCACCTCTCTTAAAAGACATATCACAAAGCAATGTCTTGTATTGGTGTTTTATATGAGGAGCCCTGTAGTGATCCTCAAAAAATCCAACTAACAGTTGATAGTCAGTCTTGATATTCTGATCCAACATCATGTATTGATTGTATGCTAGCCCACTCAAATACAGTGGAAATTGTGATACCACATCTTCTTGAGATGTTTTATATTGTTTCATGTGAAGCTTGAACAAAAAAAACACTCCTCAAAGGATTGCAAAACTGCATCGATTTGTCTGGGAGTCTCAAAAGGGAGAATTGAATGACAAAATCGGGGTTGCTTATCTGAGGTGGTACCATTTAGCGGGCTCAGAGCATCAGTAATATGTTCTTTTGCAGTAGTTACTGCAGAAGCACAAAGTGGCTGCACATGAACAGGAGGAATGAAATCTCTCAGAGGGGTAGCAACTGTGGCAATGGATGCTTGCGTAAATGTAGGATTAGACGACACAAACGAATTGATGCAAGATGACACTGAAGTGGGGGGAATCATCATCTTACTTTCATCACACTGTGAAGGTATTGGTGCATTCAAAAGAACAGGGGTTGAATTTCTACCTCCTTCAGATCGAATCATCTGGGCAAATTGATCAGTGATCTTCTCAGCCAAATCCCCTAAAGCTTCATTTAATGTAGCATGAGTAACAAATTCATCAACTGGGAATTTTAAGAGGTTAGCTTCTTCCGACTTAGCCATCTGGGTTTTTAACTCGTGAATTTGTAATTCCAATGCAACAGTTGATTCTAGCATTCGCATTTCCATCTTCTGGTATGCAACATGTTGAGTATTGAGTTTGGCTTGGAGAGATTCGACCTGATGCTCACTATCCATTCTCATAGCTACTTGCTGCGATAATGCGTCTTTCAGGTGCTCAATTTCCATCTGTTGAGTATCAAAACGTGGCAAGGAGTTCATCACATTGTCACCATGATTATTGGGACGAAATGGAATGGGAGGAGCATTTTGCATATTCAAAGCTCTGCAAAGCCGTCACTGGATGTCGGGGCTGCTAGTACCCTCGTGTGGATATGGGCTAGTTGATGCAAGATGATCTTGATGTTGAGACGTTTGGGTAGGAGAAGTCAGAGGACAGAAATTTAACAACAATCCAACAGTGCAAGGGGCAACATCCTGGTTGCCAACACTTACACAGGGGACACTCAGAGGAGTCCCAAAAGTAGGAGAATAAGTAACTGTACGATTTGAATCCATTAATCTACAAGACAAATAACAAGAAATAATAACTATGATAATGGACATCTGGGAGCACTTCCCAACTACAGAAGAAACACGCAGCTCATAAAAATCACAGAATCCAAACCCAAATGTGGGATTACAGTGGCACTTGGTAATAAATCCAACACATAAAGCACTGAGACAAAAAGCAGAATTGCAAAAAGTAAAACACAAACATAAACTAAGCAGAACACTTAAAAATCGTGATCGCCCTTCCAATGGAAAGAAGAAGGATCTGTATACATCAGTTGATAGATTTGCACTGAAATCCAATTGCTGTCAGGGGAAACAACTATCCCAGCTGACAAGCACCAAAGCTAAACCAAAACCAAATCCAAACCATCAAAAGAGACAACTGAGAATATGAAATATGTTGTTATCATGTCAGCATCCTGTCATGGTTGCCATGTAGAATTGCAGGCTGTAATTATACTAGAAAACTACTTGACTCTGCAGAAGGTTTAACATAAGAAATGACAGCCCTGCAGAAGGTTTAACATAAAAAATGACAGCCCTGATTCTGGGAAAACAGGTAAAGAGAAAACAAACTAATATAAACATTGGTAATTCATCCAAGTATTCAATACTTTAGGTAACTCCAAGATGACCAACTCACATGGCTTCCAGCCGAAGCAAAGTCTTTAGAAACAGTTTAGTGCTCGACTTAGTGCATGGTGCTACCCTATTTGTCTCACTTATTAATTTCTATCTCATAGCAAAAATAAACATCTCATTTTCATTGTTAGTTCTCAGCTCACTAAATAATAGTCTGTAATTGCCAGACATTCGTGCTAGCCAATGGCATGGTATCATCACAGTGTCATAAAATATAAGTGCATGTATGTGTTGAATAACTAATGAGAGATTTATTATTTCCTTAGCTGTAACCATATCCATACCCTAATGAGTCCACAATTTGGGCTGGGAAGATCTGTTGATCACCAGGAGCTATGTGTCACCCTGTACCTTAAGAAAGCACTCCCAAATTGTCGCCGAGCTTAAGCAATTATTTTCATAATAAAATACTAAACAAAGTAACGGAGAGAAAAGTGAACAGTAATTGAAGCTAGATAAAATCTATTAACCATTCTCAACATTGTTACTCAATTTATACACCTTCAAAATACTAAATAATTACCTGTCTTTGTTTACAATTGAAATTAAGTATTAACCTCTCATGTACCTTTCTTAGTTGCTCATTAATTGCAGTCCCTCGTTTAGCACCATCAAGGGGACATAACTAGCTTTCATAAAACTAACCTCGAAATTACTGTGACGTCAGAATGACATTAATCCAATTGAAAATAAAATGAATTCATCAGATTTCATTAGTCTATTCACCTCAGCAGAAGTACTCACATAATTCAATCTATCAGGAAAATAGGCTGACACTTTCTTCTTATTTTTCTTCACTCACCATTTTGTTGAATAAGGGGAGTCTCAACACATGGAGGGGGAATGCATAATAAATTTTCTTTTCTAATATTGCACTCCAAGTCTGTGAAAGAACACTTGTTTTGTAAGCTAGCAGTTCCAATCGTAACAGGATAATTAATCTGCGCATGCTTAATTGTATCCCAGAATCGATTTCTTAAGCCATGTGTACGCAATTCTTCAATTTGTTTGCTAGAAATCTTCACTCGAGCAGTAGTGCATTCTACGTCCAGAGCTACTTGTCGCCCTGGAGATTGTAGAATGACTAGTTCCTCTTTTGAAAACATCTCAGTTAAACACCACTTCATCATCCCAAGCACATCTTTTTCGTTGTTTTCCACTAATAATCTCTTTTGAGTCGACAACTCTTTATCAAAATCAGAAGGGTCATGCTCTAGCATGAGAATCCGCTCATTTTCTGTAATTGACCATTGAGGGGTAGGCTGAGGTGATCCACCAAATTTCTCTAAGTTCGCTTTCTCTATGAGGTCACGGATGTGTGGAGATAATTGAACTGAAGATGTAGCTAGTAATTCCTCTTCTCTATAGAACTGTTCAGGAGTCTTCATAACCTGTTCAAAGATAGTAATAGGGATTATTTTTCCTTCTTTCTCAACTTGTCTGGCGGATTCTGCGAACTTTCCGTAGCCACATTCTGGGTAAGAGATCCTGTGTGCATCAAAGAATTTCTCATTCTTCTCTATCACCCCACTTGTTCTTATCAACTCCAAAAAGGTTTGCATTGAACCAGGTTGTCGTTCAATTAATCTCTTGGTGCTTAACAGGGCATTCTCTGAGGAAAAAATTGCAAACTTAGTTTCAGAAGTGGCACCCCACATGTACTTTTTCATTGTTTCTGAAAAAATATTGATGTCTGACGGACAAATTCCCAGCTGATTGCTAATCAATATGATTGACATTTTTCCTGTTATACTACTCGCCCCCACCAGTTGGGCATAATATTTTTCATAATGATCCATAGCCCTTTTAGTTTTGCAGGGAGAAGATGGTGGTGTACATTTATGTAATAACCAATTCTTCACTTTCCACACAAGAGGACAGACTGCTATTTCATGATCCGCTGTTTTGGACATTGCTTTTTGTTTATTTTGATTGATAGGTAAACATAAATGAGGATCTCTAGTGAGATAAATGGAAATGATCCATATAGCACCTCTCGCATAAATATCTGGCACTCTTTCTTTGGAAAAGAAAAATGACTTAAAGTTTTTCTGGTCTTGCATGTGGTAGGAGAACTTAATTTCATGTAGTAACTGCTCAATGGAGGGATGGTATTGGGAACTAGGGCTTTTTATATGTAGATTGGGCCAATCAGACTCAGGGTTTTTAGTAGCTTTAATATCTGACCATATCGCCTGGATCTCCTGTAATGTGTCAACACTTTGTGCAAAAGCAAAACTGACTCTCATATCCATTACTGTGTATATGGAGGGTACGTTTAATACTTCCAGTGTCTGTGCTTTCAGTATGGTGTCAATTAAGAGTTTTGTGTCCACTGCTAGTCTGTGTGAGGGAATTTTTTCACATAACATTAAATCTGTAAATAATAGTTTAGTCACTGATTGCATGTGCATGTGTTGCATCGATATTTGAGAATAGGCAGAGCAATAAAGAATAATAAAATTTTCCATTCTGTAGTGAAGGCTCTCTATTACGTCAGGGATACTGTCTTTGTGTTCTTCTCGGAGAATTACTATAAGACGTATTCTTTCAACTTTTGCTATCCTATATGCAATCTCAATCTGCTCCATGATGTTATCATCCTGTACTTCATGAATACGTAAAAAATAGATTACAAGAAGGTTTGGGAAATCTATATTCACACACTTGAAGCTTCGAATTATGCTACCAATTTTTAGAATCTTGCATAAATTATAGATTGAGCAATCTTCGTCAAAGGAAGTATGCACTGTACTGCGCCAATATGAACAGGTAATACCTTCAAGCATACTGGAATCATAGCATATTATGGAATTTATTTGTGGACGTCTTTCAACGTCAATTATAAAAGGTATTATGTCAATAGAACAGCTTAGCTTTTTATCGTTATATGTCCATTGTAATTGAGTCTGTGTCTCCTCTGAAATGTCATCACGAATGTAATGCACTGCTCGACGTGGAGCTGTGAAATAAGGGTGTAAGGTATCCTCACCAACTGTGGACATCCTTTGCTTGCATTCTTCCATTTTCTGAGACCTAACTGATGAAGTAACGGAAGTATCAGAGGTTGAGGGGCTATGGAATCACTCTTAGGGGATATATTTACACTTTGTATTGCACTAAAAGGGTAACGTAAAGTTTTAGGTTTTACAGTTTGTGAAGTTGATTGTGCCAGCTCTGCTCACGCGCGTGGAGGTATGTATCCCCCCATGGAGTAGCGAGATGAGGACGGTGTAGATGCTATCTGCTCACCTAAGCGTGGAGCTACATATTGCCCACACGGTATAGGGTTCTCCTCAGCACCTTCATGTCGTCCTCGTTTGTTGGTATGAGCCTCATCGCGCCTGGATGAGGAGGAATCGTGACTAACCTCCATCTTTCGTCTGACTCTGCGGCAACGGGACGGAGGAGCTGGCGACTCGCGTTTCTTCCCTATCGGTATCATTCCTAAACATATCTATAAGGTTAAGGTCCCAAATGTTGGGATCGTAAGTTTGATTAACTCTGGTGCGCCTTGAAGGCAAAACTCGTGAACTACAATTATCTATTATTTCAGGTTCAAAATCGGTATCATCTAGATCTTCTTCAGCAAATTCCGTTAAATTATCATAAGTTGCATATTCATCAATACCGTTATCAATTAAGGTATATTCGTTATTGTCATCAATGATGACATTCTCAATGTCTTTAATCGCTCGTTTTAATCGCTGGAAATGTACGGTTCTCCCGTTACTAAGTGTATATGTGTTGTGGTCGAGCACTTTCTCAACCGTAAATGGTCCTTGCCAATTATTGGCTAATTTTCTGACCTGATTGTGATCAGTTGTAACACGAGGCAAATATGCAAATACTTTGTCGCCACGTCTATGAGATTCGCCATATAATTTTTTATTAAACGTTCGCTTCTGCCTTATACAAGATTGAGAGGTATTATGAGCAATGGTTAAATGAATCTCCTGCATGTCACGTAGCAACTGATTGACATATCTTTCTAAGGTAATGTCTGAGTAATTCGGATACATCATTGATAAAGAAGTTAGAGCTTCACGCCCGAACATAGCTTTAAAAGGACTTATCCCGGTGGTTGAATGAACTGATGTATTATAAAAAAATTCGATGCACTCAATTACCCGTCGCCAATTTTTTCCTGCTGCTCGTGATACCGCCACCCTAATTAATTTTATCAAAGTTCTATTGAGTCGCTCCACTAATCCATTTGCCTGAGGGTGATAAGCCGTGGTAAAGTCATGTAATATTTCCAATTCAGACATAAGGGTTTTTATCAAATTGCTTTCGAATTGTGGACCACGATCCGAGACCAGACGAGACATAGGGCCATATTTTAAAATCCACTCCTTGACTATCTTATCAGCTACTTTTTCAGCGAGTGTGCTATCCATGGGAATGATTCGGGCGTACTTAGTGAAATGATCAACTAGCACTAACAGATACTGAAATCCGTCACTATCACGAGACAGTTGCTCTAAGTCCATATGCACAATTTCATTGGGGCTTGATGCAGCACGACATTCCAATGCAGCCCGTTGCTCTGGAAAGTGAGCAGAATTAGTTAACAGACACTTTTTACATTTGTCAATGACATCTTGAACAGTTGATCTAATTCCGATAGTCACATAGCGAGAATTGAATGTCTTTTCTGTTTGAATAATTCCTAAATGACCTTTTTCGTGAACCCTCCTCACGAGATCTCTTTTGAAATATTCCGGAATAGCAAGACGGTTATTTCGACTCTTTACATATAATAAACCCTTCTCTGTTGTTGTCCAATTGTATCGATTGTAATATCTAATCGCCGTTGGTGAAAGAGTAAAGAAGGGGTCCTTCATTCTTTTCATAATATCGGAGAGGATGATATCATTTTGTTGATGTTTAATAATTTCATCTTCAGATATTTCTTTGCAGATTAAGATTGGCAAAATTTCTTTACCATTTTGATCAGCATTTATTTCGGGAATTAATTCATACTCGGTGTATGGTATGAATGCGAATGGGATTTTCTCCTCAGCCAGCTTTTTTAAATCCCTTTCATAGCTTGGCAACGCCATCCAATAATCGGCGTTTAAATGTAAACATCCAGGGTGATGTTTGATCGAAAAAGAGAAGTCGTTTAGATATTCTATCCATCTGGCTACTATTTTGGACCTATCTCCTGAAAATTTTTTAAGCCAGGCTAGTGCACTGTTGTCAGTGCACACAATGAATTTTCTACCTAAGATAAAATACCGAAACTTCTTGAGCAACTCTACTAATGCTAGCATTTCACATTTGGTTGCACCATAATTTTTTTCAGCAGCTCATAATTTTCTGCTAAAATACTGAACTGGACATTCAACTCCATGTATCTCTTGGCTCAACACGTCACTAATGGCGACAGCACTTGCGTCGCAGTCTATGATGAACTCCTTTGTGTAGTCTGGGGTATTCAACAATGGTATCTTTTGCAGTTCAGTTTTGATCCCTTCTAACGCCTCCTACTCAGTCCAAGTCCATTTAAATTCGTGGGATTTTTTAAGCAATTGAGTGATAGATTTTGTCTTCTCGGCCAAATCTGGGATGAACATTCCGTAGTAATTTAGAAATCCCATTAACCTCTGCACATCTTTTCGGCTCCGGGGTGTCTCGATTTTCTCTAGAAACTGCTTTGCATTGGTTTTTATTGAGATTCGTCCGTGCTCAATCACCCTACTGAGAAAGGTGACTTTAATCTGTGCCAAAGAGCATTTATTCCCATTCACTTTAAGTCCAGCTTTCTACAACAATTCCAAAGTTCGATTTAATTTCTCAAGATGTTCATCAAAAGTGTTGCTGGCTACAAGAATATCATCTATATACGCGGAAATCCCAGGTTCAAGAATATTAGAATCATTGGTTAAGACCTTGGTGACATAGCGCTGAAAAGTTGCAGGAGCATTGCATAACCCAAAGGCCATATATTTCCATTCATGTAGGCTGTAGGATGTAATAAATGCGGTCTTTGGAATATCGGACGGACGCATTGGTACTTGCCAATAGGCTTTACAAAGATCAAGGCAAGAGAAAAACTTATATTTACTGGCGTCATATAGCAGATCTTCGATTCGAGGTAAGGGGTAAGCATCTTTGATCATAATGTCGTTCAGTTTTCGAAAATCAATACAGAGTCTGTATTTCTCCCCTTGTCTAATAAACATGGTGGGGGCTGCGTAGGGACTATTGCTTCCCTGGATTATTCCACTCTCTATCAAGTCTTTTAGAATTTTCTCATATTCTGCTTTTAGGTTTTCTGGAACTCGACGGACAGGTAATCGAATTGGTTTCTCTTGCTTTACTTCAATCACATGTTCTTCTCCAATTGCCTTTCCCTCAATTGCTGTTCCATCTCCAATTGCCTGCCAATTGTCTGCAGTATAGAAATAAGGGACTTCTTCTGACTATCCTTTAGATGTGAATGGGTCTCATTATTCACAGTGGGGATCTTAACAGTAGGCAACTCTTCGAGATCGTGGATGGCAGTACAGATGGATAAACAGGAGGTCTTGACACTTTCGACCCAAACTGGCACGCTGATTATTTGGAGATCAGATTCTTTAAATTGCACTGGATGTGTCGATCCATTAAGAATAGTGACATAGGTTTTTCCTGAGCTTACTTTACAGAAGTCGGGTGAAAAGGAGATGCCTTTGATGTATTTGCCCCTTTGGCCCGCAATCATCAAGTCTCCGTTCATTTCTGAATGCAAAAAAATACAGCTACTCGGGTCCAGTGTTTAGCTTCTAAGTAAACAGGCTCTTTGAAATTAAACACAACTTCCTGTTCAGGGATTGTAGCTAGCTGCGTGGCGTCTTGATCCTTTATAGATATCGTGTTATTTTTATAATCAATTACACATAAATTTTTTTCCAGAAAATCATTACCCAAGATCAGGTCATAAGGAAGTTGATGATTAGCAGTATCAATGACAATAAGATCTACTTCGAATTGTTTGGCACAAATCTTTAGTTTCCCTTTCAATGAAATTAAATTTCCTGACGCATCAATAAGTTTAACGTCAGATGAGGAGTTGATTGAGTCATGGGTAAAACAAATGTCTTTGTAGCATTTATCACTGATGATTGACGCCGCAGCTCAGGTGTTGATAGTGGTATTAATGATTCTTCCATTCATTTCCACAGGAATTAGGTTCTTCCTTATCATATTAGTGATCACCAATACATCCCGTGCACGTTTTGAAGGAGTCGGCGCTCCATTTAATTTAATGTGGTGACTCGCTTTCTGTCAAATCTACTAATTATGTATTGGTAGAGGATGCAGCCGGCTCATCAACTAAGAAACCCTCACCTTCAGCAACAATTTGAATCTTTGCTTTACAATTAGATTTAAAATGACCTTTCTCGCCACAGCGGAAACACCTCACTGAAGCCATGTTGAAATCTTTTTTTAAAATGGTCTTCTTAGGCTCCTGTCTTACATTGGTTCCAGATAATTCATAAAGATCTTTATCAATTCGATTAGAGTTATAGATCATGTATACTACACTAATCGCCTTTCTTATGATATCATGCAAACTCTCCTCTGGGTCGCATTTCATTTCCAGGCGACTACGGATAGAAGGAGGGAACCCTCTGCAGATATATGAGAAGAGGTCATGCCTAGAGTATTCAGGAGACAAACTACTTAATCGAAAAAGTCTTTCAACCTGTGTAATGTAATTGCAAATATCGTCACCTCTCTTAAAAGACATATCACAAAGCAACGTCTTGTATTGGTGTTTTATATGAGGAGCCCTGTAGTGATCCTCAAAAAATCCAACTAACAGTTGATAGTCAGTCTTGATATTCCGATCCAACATCATGTATTGATTGTACGTGAGCCCGCTCAAATACAGTGGAAATTGTGATACCGCGTCTTCTTGAGATGTCTTATATTGTTTCATGTGAAGCTCGAACAGAAAAAACCACTCTTCAAAGGATTGTGAAACTGCATCGATTTGTCCCGTGAATTTAGGTAAAACTGAATGTTTACTGTGCACCAGTATTTGTCTGGGAGTCTCAACAGGAAGAATTGAACGCCAAAATCAGGGACGCTTATCTGAGGTGGTACCATTTAGTGGGCTCAGAGCATCAGTAATATGTTCTTTTGCGGTGGTTACTGCAGAAGCGCAAAGTGGCTGCACATGAACAGGAGGAATGAAATCTCTTGGAGGGGTAGCAACTGTGGCAATGGATGCTTGCGTAAATGTAGGATTTGACGACACAAATGAATTGATGCAAGATGACACTGAATTGGGGGGAATAATCATCTTACTTTCATCACACTGTGAAGGTCTCAGTGCATTCAAAAGAACGGGGGTTGAATTTCTACCTCCTTCAGATCGAATCATCTGGGCAAATTGATCAGTTATCTTCTCGGCCAAATCCCATAAAGCTTCATTTAATGTAGCATGAGTAACAAATTCATCAACTGGGAATTTTAAGAGGTTAGCTTCTTCCGACTTAGCCATCTGGGTTTTTAACTCGTGAATTTGTAATTCCAATGCAACAGTTGATTCTAGCATTCGCATTTCCATCTTCTGGTATGCAACATGTTGAGTATTGAGTTCGGCTTGGAGAGATTCGACCTGATGCTCACTATCCATTCTCATAGCTACTTGCTGTGATAATGCATCTTTCAGGTGCTCAATTTCCATCTGTTGAGTATCAAAATGTGGCAAGGAGTTCATCACATTGTCACCATGATTATCGGGACGAAATGGAATGGGAGGAGCATTTTGCGTATTCAAGACTCTGCAAAGCCTTCACTGGATGTTGGGGCTGCTAGTACCCTCTCATGGATATGGACTAGTTGATGCCAGATGATCTTGATGTTGAGCTGTTTGGGTAGGAGAAGTCAGAGGACAGAAATTTAACAACAATCCAACAGTGCAAGGGGCAACATCCTGGTTGCCAACACTTACACAGGGGACACTCAGAGGAGTCCCAAAAGTAGGAGAATAAGTAACTGTACGATTTGAATCCATTAATCTACAAGAAAAATAACAAGAAATAATAACTATGATAATGGACATCTGGGAGCACTTCCCAACTACAGAAGAAACACACAGCTCATAAAAATCACAGAATCCAAACCCAAATGTGGGATAACAGCTGCGCTTGGTAATAAATCCAACACATAAAGCACTGAGACAAAAAGCAGAGTTGTAAAAAGTAAAACACAAACATAAACTAAGCAGAACACTTAAAAATCCTTAAAAATCGTGATTGCCCTTCCA
>CABFPE010001646.1:0-10279 GCA_900660155.1 Hofstenia miamia
GTTCTTATCAATTCTGAGTCTAGAAATATTAATGTATTACTTTGTTCTATTTCGGATGTAAATTTGATGGAGGATAAATGACTGTTCATAAAATTTTGAAATTCAAGGAGTTCATCATTGTTGTTGAATATACAAAAAATATCATCAACGTATCTACAATAAAATGAAGGTACCAAATTAGATTTTAAGTTTTCAAATTTTGATTCAATGATATCGAGACAAAATGTAGCCATAGTGGATCCTAAGGGTGAACCCATTGCCATACCATTAGTTTGTTTATAAATATTGTTGTTGAAAAGAAATAGAGTATTTGTGCAAGCTAACTTCAATAGAGATCTTAGAATCGATGTATCAAATTCTATTTCATTCGTTTGGTATGATGTTAATTATGTGATCAATTGTTTCTTTAATTGGAATGTTGGTAAAAAGTGATTTTGCATCAAGGCTAGACAATTACTTTGTTACTATCAAATGATTTAGATGAAAGATCTTTAATAATTTTATCAAGTTCTTTTGATAAATTATATGTACTGTTGTTGACTGAACTTAGAACTGGTCTCATTGGTGGTTGTTCTTTGCATTTGTGTATTTTTGGGAAACCATATAATCTTGCTAGTATAATTCCCGTTGTTCAACATTTTTCATAAAATTGTTTTGATATTTGCTTTCGTTGTAATAAAGATTTTAATGAATTATTCATTCTTTCTTCTTCGTTAATAAAATATTTAGTTATATCTTGGTTTTTCAGTTCTTCAAATTTGTTTGTGTGTCTAATATTTCATTAATTTCAGAAACATAGTAGTTTCTATCACATATTAACGTGCTGTTGCCTTTATCAAAACGATTCATATATATAGTTTTGTCTTTTTGATAGGTTTCTTAATGCATTTGTCATCGTTTTTACGTTGTTAGGAATTTTAATCTTTGTGTTTACATAGCTGTTATATAACTTTTTTATTTCAAATTTATAATCTTCTTCATGTTTATTGAATTTAGATTGTTTACATAAGTTTTCGAAGAAAACTTCTATTGATACTTTTGTATTAAGGATGTTTGGTGAAGATATCCATGACATTTTCATTCCATATGAAAGAGCTTTTTCTTTGATTTCATTTAGTTTTCTGCTGGATATGTTAATAAGATATTTTTTACTTTAAATTGTTCTTTTGACATCTTGGTCTTAGTTTATTTGTTAAGTTTTTGCTCTTGTCTAAATCTAGTGTGGTTAATTTCTCTTTTAATGTCATATTTTGCACATAAAATAATTGTGTATGAAGCGTCTAAATCATTAATAATTTTTTGTAAATCTTTTATTTTCCACTTTATTTTCTTTAATAACTTTTTCAGAATCTTCAATTGGCTTGGTATGAATAGATTTTCGAAGCATCTGGATTGCAAGGGGATAGAGATCTTTAGAAATTTTGGTATAACTTTTATTTGTAAGCATTCTTCAAGAAAATTTAAGTGTAATTGATGTTTTTCAAATTTTAATAATAGTCGTCTATACTTGAAATATAATTTCTTTTCTTCTCTGCTTAGCACATTTGATAAAATATAATTAAATGATATTTTGCTAAGACTTAGCATATTATGAAAGATTTATTACGCAAACATGTTTCACTAAATACGTATAGCTTCATCAGTGCATATAGAGTATAGAGGGAAAGTTTAGAAAAGTTTAAGAATGCTAACATTGTTTAATTGTCTATTTAATAGTTTTTTTACGTTCTTGTTTTAATAATAATGCTTCAGTGATCTTGGTATATTTGTTCTTATTTAATATTTTAAAATGATCTTTTGTTGCTTGGTGATGATGTAAATAAATTTCTGATGTTAGGCGGCATCTTAGGTGTTCTTTAATTCTAATTTCAAAATGTCTTCTTGTCTCCCCGATGTATGAGGCATTACACTCATCACAAGAATATTTATAAACAATAGAGGAAGACAAGATTATTAGGATCAGATCTTTGTTTGAGAATATATATATATATATACTTTAATTGAAAAACCTAATTTTTGCACAAATTCAAAAATGGCATTGTAACTTAAGACATTATTAAAATTCAATCATTACAAAATGGCTAAATATTATTAAATACTCATGACTGTAACTGTAAAAATGAGTATATGGCAAAACACTAGTGAAACACTAAAGAAATTCTCTATAATTTATTAGACCTGCAGTACATGCCAGCAAGTTGTAATCACCTAGCAAAAATGTATATTATGCTGTAATTCAAGAACTGATTGTAGAAGCATCAAATCCGTCCTTTTCAAAGCTGAATTTAGTAGTACTTAACATTCTAAACCTGTTGGTTTTTCAATTTGTTTTGAATGGTAAATGAATGTCAAAGAATAAGTGTAAAGCTAAGACCTTAGAAAAGACAACTACTTATTAAATGATTAAGGTATAATTAGAATTTGATCTGACTGCCCATGTTTTGTTAGATTAGTTGATGGTCATCCAATTACCACACAGCATTGTGACTTACCTCTAAGACATCCATCACAGATCATGATATGTCTTATTGATATTGGAAATAGCAGGGTGCACATTGTTGAAGTAAATCTCAAATGTGAAAATTATATCTCTCATATTGTTGATCACCACATTGTGTGTAACTGCAAGTGTGGAAAACACAAGGAGTATGCATTTTGTGCTTTTTCATGTGAGGGGCAGCATAACAGTATACCTTGTGTATTGATGACATTGCCTGGGCACTGAAATTGCCTGGCATGAATCCCATAGAAAATTTATAGAGCGTCAAAGGACGTCTGAAGTGTCAGCATCTAATAAAACAACAAGAGATAGCTTCAGCATTCATTGATATGTGGCACAGAGGTAAAGAATTTGAGGCTTTGTACCAAAGCTTGGTAGATTCTATGTACAATGGAATAATGAATTTGCTAGATATGCCAAGTACTAACATGTTAACTATAGTTTTTATTTTGTTTGAGGTATTGTAATGTATTAGTCAGTTTGTTACATTCAACATATAGGTAATAAAGTTGCATCTTCTTTGTCATTCTAAAAATTTCAAATTTTGGGGTGATTCCAACTTTCTGGCACATACTGCTGAATTTTAGAGATAGGTTTCTTGCATTTAGTACTGCAAATATGTTATTAATGATTGTGATATTATATGAAAATTGCTTAAACATTTAATTGAGAAGGTGTAGGAATTATATACTGCACAAATTTGATTTTCCTTAACATTATGTTAATGAAATAACTTTCTAATATTCTAGTATTATAAAGTATTATTATATTGAGTTTTTTTGAAGAAACTACACAACCTTAGAAATTTTTCCAATTGTTATCTATGTAAGTGTTAAAATCCTTGTGAATATTGTTTGTGATACATTCAAGGTTTATTATTTGCACAACCTACAGAGAGTTGACAATATCACTAAGTATTTAGGAAATACTTTTCAAATTTGAATTAAATATTTAAGTTCCTTTGAATTTTCAAAGGTTTCTGTTTGATGGTTGTTTTATTGTCACAAACAGACAAAAATAGTAAAAAGAGAAAATAATTCAGGATTATAAATATAAAGGAATAGTCTTTTTTCATTTTGCAAACTCTGTAGAGAAAATATGCTTTTCTGCTAATTTTTCTTTAACAATTACCTTGATTGGGCAACACAAATAAAGTTGGTTATTGGCTATGCTAGTGAAGAATCTACTACCATACAAATCTCTAATTAACAACTTGTATAAATATAGTAAGTTATAGTTTACTGGTTAGCAACCTTCTAACAAGCATAGAAATGGATGAACAATTTCCTATTATAGTTAGCTAAAATCCAATTGCTTATTGTCAAGTAATTACAAAGCTTATATAGATAGTTCACATCACATGTAGATGGGCAAAAACTGTTGTTAGGCACTCTGATGTAGGTAGATAACAATACTCAAGTCATTAGAAAGATTAAATTATTGCAAAATGTTTTAAAGTTATTAAATAATTATTTCTATCACTACAAAATGAGCACATTACAAAACACTAGTGCAACAATAAAGAAATTCTCTTTAATTTGCTAGAAGTAGAATTCATGTGACCCTGATTCAAATATTTTGGAAGTATTTACTTAGAGTGATTAGTGAATTGATAAATGCAGTGCATATTTAGAAGTTTCATCACACTAAAAAATAAATTATAAATGCTATTTGTAAAGATGATATAATAACATAAACAATTATCCTCACAGGTCATAACCCTATCTAATCAAAATGTAGATTAAAAATATGTCCTTATAAAACATGCATGAAATTTAAATATTTAATTGTGTTTTTTCAATCATTTAAATTTATAGCAGGCCTATGAGTTGCTTCATTTAGTAAAATATAAATTTGGCAAAAATTACATACTAAATGCTAATTTACTTCCACTTATGTGAGTATTAAAATATTCAATAATTGAAATAAAAATTATTTATTATTTGCTTTTTTCTAATTTTAATTTTTTTGTAGTTTTCATGATAATGTCACATGCAATCTCAACCAAGCACTAACTATTAATTAATACTGGTTTCCACTAATAAATGAATTTGTCTGCTTTTTTCACAATAAATCTGATTTTGGTAGCTCGTAGTGGTGGCTTGACAATTAGGTGTTTTGCAGATTTCAATATAACTTTCTTTTATGCTGATTGCATGTTCTTAGTGTATAAAATTTTATGCCTTCCATTGATTTCAGCTTTTTTAAGATATCTTTTTTTATTAACTGTTAAATATTTAATCATATTATTGTCTCAAAAAATCTTAAGGATGATTCTTCTACAACCTTTACTTTTCCCCTATAAACCAGATCACTTTGGATTCTGCTTCAAATACTTTCTGACATGTTTTCCATCTAGTAAACTTAAAGTAAAATAAAAAAATTAGTTCTAATTTGTTTATCTTTCCAATTGTATTTTCAAATTTACTTCTTATTTTCCTGATTATGTTACATTAGCAATCCCTGTTAGTTACAGTTAAACAGATAAATACTCTTATTCATAAAATGTAATGACTTATTTGCTATGACTAATTCTGCTTACAGGTTTGAGAGTGAAATTGATTGTCATTCATATTGTAAAGAAAAGTTTTACATTACTCCACAACCTATGATAAGACTGCTAAATTGAAAAAAGCTCCAATTAATGCTGTAGTTAATTAAATATATGAAATAGAACTTCACTTATTAACGTTAGATTTCTCCTGCTTGTGACAATTGTCTCTTTCTTAGAAAGAATTCACAAAATAAGTTTAGAAGGTCAATATCTTAAGGCTATTTCAACATCATTTACTTTGAATTTGTGCTATATTAAATATTCTCCTCTTAGAAATACTGTATGTTTCATTAATAACTTTTTTTGAAATAAACATTAATTTTATAGTGGCAATTGTTACTAGCAAGGTTAGTAAGTGTTTCAGATTAAGTTTGTTTTAGGGTTAAATAAATTTTCATGATATCAAACAATTTAAAACATTATTGTAAAAAAATATTTACTGCCTGAAATTGCTGAATTTCTCATGTGGGTTATCCGTTTGTTACAAATGTGTCATTCAAATGAAGTTTATAGTATGGTGAAATCCTATACCCTCAGTGAAGTCCAATTTATCCCCATATTAAATTACCATCCTTGAGACTATCTCTTTGATCTCAATTAAATCTCAGTAGAAATAACCTTAAAACTGTTAATACCCTTTGCATATAACTGAACATATCTATCTGTGGGCAATGCTAATCACTAACATATTTGTGTTTAGGTTTAACAAGTACTGCAGATTCAAATGGCTCATGCCAAAGCAATGCAATGTTGCCTACAGTGGAGGAATCACTTCATAGCCTCTCTCACTACATGTTAGCAGTTAACTTGATTATCAATAAATACCAAAAGTTATTGCATTGTAAACTTAGTGAAATTGCATTATTTTTTTATTACAGTGTAAGCAAATAACAGAATAAAATATAGATTTTGTTTAGTAATTTACTACTAATTAATTTGTAATTGAATATTCTTCTCCTTTATTCACCAATCAGATAATCTTCCTCCATCAGAGAACAAGGCATTGAGATCATAATTAAACAATTTGTAAAGTCACATACAGTTCACAACTAATTTCAAAATCAAATGTAATTGTAATAATCATCAATTAGTTTGGATTACACATTCCTCTTACTAAACTAATAATTTGGAGATTTATGACAATTCAAATTTTAATAATAATAAAATTTATTAAGATATTTTTAAATAGATCTTCTGAGGCATTGTCAATGTCCATTTAATTAATTTGCCACCACCATTTCCATATAAAAATTTAGCTAATTATCTTAATGTATTAATCCAGATAAATTTAAAAATTAGAACTGATGACTAAATTCTGCTAAAATTTTATTGATACAGAATCTATTCCAGCTTGGATTTCCAAGGTAAACAATTACTAGAATTACTTATAGGTTGCTTGTTAAAGTTTTTGTTTCTCAGACAATCAATTTAAATTTTTAAATATCTTCTCTGACTTGTTTTGTAAAAAAGCCAAGCAAATAACCTTTAGCCAAACTATTTTTTGCCATATCCTTTTTTTATAACCTGTTTTATAATACTTGATGAACAATAAATCATTTACAAAATTATTGCTCTAAATAAATTTCATTTAATATTTCACTTTCTTTACTGTGGTCAGAATAGGTGCCTTTAAGTTTGCACCTTTTGACCTTAGGTGAGGCTAACAAAAATGCCTTTCAGTTTGCATTCTGTTACAGTAGAAAAACAAAAATCACTAAAAAGAGCATAGATATCATGTGAAAAAAACAAACTACATTATAGAAATTCAGTTTAATAATATTCAAATGAAAAAAGAATAGGATTGGATATATTATTATGTCATTTTCAGCATTTTTCTTCATCCCATACAAAATAATGGAACAGAACTTAAAGGGTGACTTCTATAATGATGTGAAAAATAATCAAAGTTTTGCTGTTTTGAAGTTTGAGATATTCCTAGCATTCATATTTATGCAAAAAGTGAATATAACGTTTGTTGAAAATCCAGAAATTTTGGAGTAAGAAATAATAGTAGGATAAATTGACTTACATAAAAGCAACAATATTTTGCTGTTGAACATGACATAAATTTGTGAATTAAGTAAAACTAAAGTAAGTAAGTGCCAATTCAAGCAGTGTATTAAATTAATGCACATTTCATTATGCTTACTACAATGTACATATTAACTTTGAAATTGATGCAATAATTTATTTTAGTATATTCATTGTTCAAATTATAATTGATGTTAAATTTAAACAATGAAAATAAAACAGTTATATTGTCATGGTGATTGGCAAGGAAACTTAAAGTTTATATTATGCAAATTCTTTAATTTCAGATTAATGAATCTGAGATATGGCTATAAACATGGCAGAAATGCCAGATTTGGTCGTGTAACATATTTTTTAAAATCTTGGTTATGTTGAACACTAATTAGTGCTCTTAAGTAATGCAGCCATATCCTGAAGGGAAATATCCTCACTAATATGTCAATTGAACAATCTGGAAGATAGATGTAAAATTTCATTTTACAATAATACTGATTTCATAAAGAATAAAAAATTAATATGAATTAGTAAGGACACACTGGTATTTTAAATTTTTTATTATCCAAGCTATGCAAAATTGAATTTCCTAATAGCAAATTTAAGGTAAAGGATTTTTAAGAGTTTTTTCCAAAACAAATGTTAAAATATTATAATAGGCTTTCTCAGAGATTATTTAAAATTACATAATAAGTTTTGCCTATGTGTTTGTTTCTCATTTGAAAATTCAAATTCTGCACAGGCAAAATTGCATATCTCCAAGTGTGTGTTTACTCAACCAGTCTATGGACTGATGAGTAGATGTTGCTACAATCCCGCTTCAAACCTTAATGCCAAAGTGTACTAAGGCTGGTTTGATTGTGAGAAAACTCTAGCAACCCTGACATGCAGAGTGCTGATCTGTTTTGAATCTGATTAGCAGAGTGAAGCTGAAGGCCAAACTTCAGTTGAGAGGGTTGCACCTCCCCACTTTGGCCAACCAAGGCTACTAAACAGTGGTAATTGAGAGAGTGTCTGATGGTTGTAAATGATCCAAGAACAATATTAGAGTTAGCTACACTGAACTGCAAAGAATTCTAGTGATTAAATCTTTGTGGCCAAGAATAAAATATGTCAGATTATAACTACCTGTGACATAGCAAAGCTGCCTCACAGGAAGGCCAGCAAACACCGGCNTTAGTGCTCTTAAGTAATGCAGCCATATCCTGAAGGGAAATATCCTCACTAATATGTCAATTGAACAATCTGGAAGATAGATGTAAAATTTCATTTTACAATAATACTGATTTCATAAAGAATAAAAAATTAATATGAATTAGTAAGGACACACTGGTATTTTAAATTTTTTATTATCCAAGCTATGCAAAATTGAATTTCCTAATAGCAAATTTAAGGTAAAGGATTTTTAAGAGTTTTTTCCAAAACAAATGTTAAAATATTATAATAGGCTTTCTCAGAGATTATTTAAAATTACATAATAAGTTTTGCCTATGTGTTTGTTTCTCATTTGAAAATTCAAATTCTGCACAGGCAAAATTGCATATCTCCAAGTGTGTGTTTACTCAACCAGTCTATGGACTGATGAGTAGATGTTGCTACAATCCCGCTTCAAACCTTAATGCCAAAGTGTACTAAGGCTGGTTTGATTGTGAGAAAACTCTAGCAACCCTGACATGCAGAGTGCTGATCTGTTTTGAATCTGATTAGCAGAGTGAAGCTGAAGGCCAAACTTCAGTTGAGAGGGTTGCACCTCCCCACTTTGGCCAACCAAGGCTACTAAACAGTGGTAATTGAGAGAGTGTCTGATGGTTGTAAATGATCCAAGAACAATATTAGAGTTAGCTACACTGAACTGCAAAGAATTCTAGTGATTAAATCTTTGTGGCCAAGAATAAAATATGTCAGATTATAACTACCTGTGACATAGCAAAGCTGCCTCACAGGAAGGCCAGCAAACACCGGCCTAGGCCTATCCCACAGGTCATAGACAGAGATTTTTCGCTCTCAATGACTGCCCTATGAGACTGGTGCCAGTAGCAGTCTTGCTAACAGTGATTCCACTGTGTTGCCTTCCATCTCCACAATACTAGAACAGACAGGCTTCTCAAACATTACTGCTTCCATGTGTACAAAGTAAACATGGTGGCACTTTTTACTACTCTGATTTTAACGTCTGATGTATGCTATGGTTGCCACACTCATACTCGCCCACTGAGTGTTAGCATTACCCAGGAACAGCTGCAAAGAGGTACTCTATTGGATGATTTAGGCAAGGCCCTTATTGTTCCCTTAATAGAGTATGTGCTTTGGCACTCGCAAGTTTTTGTATGATTTGAACTACAAATGCATGTTTGGAAAACAAACACAATATTGTTGCTATTATGTAAGTCATTTCATAATAATTTTGTTCCTTACCTAAAATTTATTGCAATTCACTAATCAGGATATGGACATTTTTATAAGTGTGGATAAGAGTGCTTTTAATTTAACTATTATTAAAATATAGACATAGAATTCTTTCTTATGATTATATAAGTTATTCTTCAATTTTTGTTATATTACTTGGAAATTCTTAAAAAGATATATTTAAATGCGCAAGCATTTCCAATCCTGTTCTAAGAACCACATTTTATTCAGAATAGCATTAATGTGTTTTCTAATCCTTTACTGTATAGATAAGCTCAATTCTTAAACATTTCTGAATTTGATGAATCTTAAAATTCACTAAAACTTATTAAATAATGACATCAAATAAAAGTAACCTGTTTTTCTTTTTACCACATGAGATCCTTTTTGCTCCTTAAAGTACTTTTGAAATACTGTTATGAAGTTTATCTGAATGAACAATAGAAGAATAAGTACATAGCAACACTAGATAATTAGCACTTGCTAGTTATAAAAATAGTATAATTGTCTGAATTTTTAGCAAAAATTTGGCATTATACTTTTAACATTATTGAAAATTTTGCATCTTTGTGGAATAGTCTACTAATATCAATATTTTTACAAGAAAATCCTCATTTCGATATGAATTTTATCAAATGATGCAAAGTGTGATATAGATTCTAGTAAAGAGATGAACTTTGACATTACATGAAATTTTGCTATGAAATATTTCTGTAATGTGATGGTGTAAAAAAATTTATTTCACCCACTATCTTAATAGATGGCATTAAAAGCATTTTTAGATATATATATAT
>CABFPE010001646.1:10332-25871 GCA_900660155.1 Hofstenia miamia
TATATATATATATTCAAAAACAAATCGCCCAATATGTATATCTGACTTTCTCTACATATTAGTAGCAAACCTGTTGCATTTTAAAATAAATACAGAGTAATTGCAAATATTTCAAAGAATATCCACTAAATATTGCAGGCAGACTGCTAGCCAAGGTAGTACAAAGGTGGCTGTTAAAGATACAAAGCTTTACTAAATAGTAAAAAGTGTCAATTATATGACATAACCTATCATTAACTAGAGCTTTAGCTACATCTTTAGGTATAATTAATCCAGATTGGTAACTTGGGTAGTAAAAACAAAAAATATCATAAATCAAAATCAAACTAGTCACGCAAACATGTCAGCAACATTAATTTTTACACTGTGCATCAGGCTACTAGACATTTCCAGTTGTCTAATGCTACTTAAGCTTACATTTTAAACATTGATATGTGGAAAATATAAAAGGTGCTTTAATAAAATTGATTCCAAGATATAAATTTCTAATAATTGCAATTAAATAAAAGTTTATTTAAAGTTGTCAAAAAAGCACAAGTAATAAAAGTATAACAAATACTTGAACAGCTAACATTTTATAAATGAATGTACCTTATGAAAAGTATAAAAATAATCTTTAAAATTAAATGTTAACCTAAAAGAAAGGTTCATGTAATACAAGAAAGTAATAAAATAAATGAATTCATATTTAGATGATGCACAACCATGGCTTCTAAAAAATTGAATTTTGGAAAAAAATTTCTCAAAATAAATTAATGGAATTTGCAAAAATAAAAAATTAATTATGCCAAATAATGAAAAATTAATGGCCATTTTAGAAGTGTATATCATAATACAGAAATTTCTTAATTTTATTGCTTTTTATAACAAATTCTTCAAATATTTTTGAAGTGTTTAATTTCATTGAGCTAGCATGCCTTTCAAAAAGTCAGCATCAATGGTATTTGTTACTGTTTTTCATACTGCACAATTGCATCAAGTTGTAATGAAATTTGGACAATGTGGTGCTGTTGAACCATCAAATTGAACACTGCCATAACTAAGCCAAGTGATAGATTTGATATTTATTCACTTTTTTGATTGGTTAATGAGCATTGATCTCAAAAAAAACTGTGTGTTGGTAACCTGACGTACAAAAAGTTTTTTTGTTATAACAAAGTAGCACAGAGAGTGGTCATGAAAGAATTTTTCAATTTGGTTGCTTAAGGAAAGACAATTTAACAAATTTATAAAACAATTGCAATAATGGTAATTAATGGTGTTCTAAAAAGTATATAATGGCTATTTTTAAGACATAAAACCAATTAATGGCTTTCTATTATTGGCAATTATTTTTCAAACCATTATTTTTTATAGCAGCTTTGGGTATAACCAAACATCCTGATTTCAATTCCTATGTTAATTTTTTTATGGTGTGACATTATCAAACCTTTGCTTTTTGTTTGCTAAGCATTCCTTCAATTCACTAAAAAGCAATCATGCAAAGGAAACCATTCTTGATGAAGGTGCATTAAAAATGTTATGAAGGTCTCATATGTTATTATCTATCTCATTACTAAAAATAAACATCTCATTTGCATTATTATCTCTCATCTCACTAAATAATAGCATGCAGTTTCTATGCATTCATGGAAACCAACAACATAATATCATCACAGTGTAATCAATTATTTGTGCATGTACCCTTTGAAATCAAAAGAAAGGTTTATTATTTTAATATGTAGTCATATACATAACCTAATGTGTTCTACAACTTAGGCTTGCTTTCTGTCTGAATCACTATGTGTCACATCAGTACTTGAAGAAAGTACTCCCAAATTGTCGCCAGAACTTACACAAGTATTATCATATCAAAANTGCTACATGTCACATCAGTACTTGAAGAAAGTACTCCCAAATTGTCGCCAGAACTTACACAAGTATTATCATATCAAAAAAGAAAGTTACTGAAATAAAAGGTAAACTGAAGTTGAAGCTAGATAAAGCTATTGACCATTTTCTACATTGTTTCTCAATTTATACAGTGTAGATTATTACCTGTCTTTGTTTACAATGTAGGATCATGTGATAATAATGTTTCCCTTGCAATTTAATTTGAGCAATAACACTATGTAGCACCTAAGTGAGGGGACATTAAACTGTTATTGCAAACTAAAACCAAAATAAAATTTTAAGTCATATTGACGTCATTACATATAGAAAATCAAAAAATAATAATCACAAAAAATCCCTGAGTGACTCTACATGCCCCACTTGGTTTCATTAATTCTGTGGCAACAATTGGAGAGTGGGTGTGAAAACGATCTTCTGTGTGGTGGTTATCATTTCTATGGCAAGAACTCCTTCCCAACTTTGAACTTCTGCATACTGGGGTTTCTCAAGTGACTTGCATAAGGACTTCCCTCTGAGTTACAACCTCATCTCTTAATTTGAAGAACTGTATCATAGGCATCCGTGAACTAATGGGGCAGTTGCGTCTTAAATTGTTCAATCAACAAGTAAAATCTTTCATACAGCTGGAATCCCTTTGTTGGGATCAGATACATCAGTGCACAGCATGGTTATGATTTCTATTCTATTTGTGACATTATAATAGAAGGTGATATTCTTGACATTATTAACTCACATTAAATCTCCCACGGCCTGAAATCAGATGACCATTCAAGTATTCATAATTGCTCTCTTTTTGTGAGTTTTTCGTAACTGTTCATGGATTGGGGCTCCTCTACTGAATATATCACAGATAGTTAACTTCCCATCTATGAAAATTCTTTCTTTGTTATCTCCTTCTATTAGTCTTTCTCACACATCTTTATACTCTTCTGTTCTGCTGGTTCTGTTTGCCTCAATGCCACTGCTCACAAAATTCAACTTGTCAGGTAAGTGCACTGCCACTTTCTGCTAACCTTTTTTCACTTGCCACTTGGGTTTTACTAATGGAGTCTCTATGCAGGGAGGGGGTATGCATAACCAGTTTTCTTTGTGAATGTGATTTTCGAACTTGGTGAAACTAGACTCTTCTCTTAGACTTGTTGCTCCAATCATGACCAGATAATTGATTCTTGCCTCTTTTAATGTGTCCCAGAATTTGCTTCATAAAACTTTTTGACATAATTCGTTGATTTGATTAGAAATTTTTTTTGACATGAGTAGTACACTCTCCATCCAGGGGTACTTGTGGCCCTGGAGACTGTGAAATGACCAGCTCTTCTTGTGTAAACATTTCTGTTAAGCACCATTTGATCTTTTTCCTTGCATTCAACTAAAACTCTTTGTTGAATAGATATATCTTCAAAAAATATTTTGGGATCATGCTCAATCATCAGAATTCTCTCATTTTCAGTAATAGACCATTGAGGCATGGGCCTCAGGGATGCCAAAGGTCCTCCAAATTTCTCTAAATTGACCCTCTCTATGAGCTCTAAGATCTTTGGAGAAAACTGCACTGATGAAGTTGCCAGTAATTCCTCTTCCATGAAGAATTGTTCCAGTGTTCTCATAATTTGTTCAAAGATAATGATAGGGACAATTCGTCCTTCTTTCTTGACCTGCTGAGCAGATTCTGTGAATTGTCTGTAGCCACATTCTGGATATGAAAACCACTTTAAATTAAATAAAATCTCATTTCTATCAGGAACATCTTTGATTTTCAATCTCTCTAAAAATCTTTTGGTGGATCCAGGAAGTTGTTCCATCAGCCTCTTGGTGCTGAGCAGGGCATTCTCTGAATGGAAATTTCAAACTTAGTCTCTGCTGTTGCTCCCCACATGTATTTCTTTACCATATCTGAAAAAATATTTATGTCCAACAGACAAATTCCTAATTGATTGCTAATCAATATTATTGACATCTTACCAGTTATACTTGTTGCCCCCAACAGTCAGGCGTAATATTTTTCGAATTTCTCCATAGCCTTCTTTGTCTTACCTGGTGATGATGGAGGTGCGCATTTGTGAAGCATCCAGTTCTTTGTCTTCCATGAGAGGGGGCATACTGCTAATTCGTGGGTTGCCGTATTTGCTATAGATGTTCTTTTGTAATGGTTCATTGGAAGGGACAATTGTTGATCTCTAGTTAGATAGATGGCTATTATCCAAATGGCTCCTCTTATGTATATATCTGGTGGGCTCCTTTTGGAAAGCAAATGATTTCTAAAGTTTTTTCTGTCTTGTGTATCATAGGAAAACTTTAGTTTGCACAATAGTCTTTCCACTGATCTATGATATTGAGCAGTGGGACTTTTGATATTTAATATGGGCCAGTCAGACTTGTGGTTCTTATCAGCTTTGATGTCTGTCCATATCTTCTGGATCTCATTTAATGTCTGTGTACTTTGCATGAATGCAAAACTGACTCTCATACCCATTACCTTGTAGAGAGATGGAGTGTCAACATCTTTTAGCTCTAGTGTCTGTGATTGAAGTATGTTATCAATTATTAATATCTGATCATTTCCTAACCAGTGTGAGGGGATCTTTTGACATAACATAAAGCTGGTGCATTGTAGTTTTGTCACAGAGATGATGTTGGTGTGATACATTGAGATCAGACAATAGCTGGATCAGAACAATATAATGAATTTTTTATGCGGAAAAGTAAGCTTTCAACAGCATCTGTATATTGTTCTTGTATTCTCTCATAATACCATGACTAGGCAAATGTTTTCAACCTTGGCAATTCTGTAAGCAATCTCAATATGTTCCATTATTCTTTCATCTTGCACCTAGTGAACTCTGAAGAAGTATATTACTAACAGGTTAGGAAAATCGATATTCACACATTCAAAACTATGTATGGTACTACTGTTGTTTAGAAATTGACATAAATTCTTAATATTGAAATCTTCATAGAATGCCATGTGTACTGTACTTCTCCAATAAAGTCTACTGATACCCTCAAGCATTTTTGAGTCATAACAAATGATAATGTTAGCATTAGGGCAAAGTTTGGCATCAATCATGAACAGTATCATGTCTATGGAGCAGGTTAAATTCTTTGTATTGTAAGTCCACCTCAACTTATTTTGTGTTTCTTTGGATATGTTATCATGGACAAAATGGGTGGCTCAATGTGTGGCTATAAAGTACAGATGAAGAGTTTCACCACCAATCTTGGACATCTTTTTCTTGCTATCCTCAGTTTTCCTTGAATGAATGGTGGAAGTGGCTGTTGAGGAACTAACTGCAGTCGAAGGGACTATTGAGTCACTCATTGGGGGGTATTTACAATTTGTAATTTACTAAAAGGATTAGGAAAAGTTTTTGTTTTATCAGTTTTTGCACCAGCTCTTCTTGCACACATGGTGATACTTTTCTCCCCACATAGTAGCAAGATTGGGACGTCCCTGCTGCTTTCTCCTCTCCTATTTGTGGAGCTATGTGTTGCCCACACAAAAAAGAAATCTCCTCAGCACATTCCTTTCATCCCCATTTTCTATCACAAGCCTCGTCAGGCAGAGATACATGTCTCTCCCACCTAGTTGAGGAATCAGCAACATCTCTTCTACTTACCATCTTCCTTCTCACTCTTCAGTGGGATGGTGGAGCTGGTGACTCACGTTTATTCTTCCTGGTGGTGTCATTCCTAAATGGAGTTATAAGGTTAAGGTCCCAAATGTTGGGATCAAAGGTTTGGTTTTCTCTAGCCTGTCTCTGGGGCAATACACATATATGATCTATTTCATTGTTGTGGATATCACTATCATAGAACTTGGTATCAAAAAAATCTTCTTCAGAAAAATCAATTAAATTTTCATATGTTTCAAACCATCAATACCATTATCAACTAAGGTAAATTTGTTGTTATCATTAATAATTATGTTCTCTATGTCTTTTATGGCTCATTAAACCTTTGAAATGTGTGGTTTTACCATTATTTAGTGTGTATGTGTTATGGTTAAGCACCTTTTCTATTGTAAATGGTCCTTGCCAATTATTTGCCAATTTTCTTACTTGATTGTGATCAGTAGTAACATGGGGTAAGTATGCAAAAGCTTTATCGCCCCACTAATGAGGTTTACCATACAATTTTTTATTAAAAGTTTTCTTTTGTCTTATTCTAGATTGATAAGTGTTATGGCACACCATTAAGTGAATTTGTTGCATATCATGTATTAGGTGAAAGACATATTGTTCAATGCTATTCTTTGTGTATTTTGGAAACATCATAGATAGTGAGGTTAATGCCTCAGAACTGAACATAGCTTTAAATGGACTCAATCCCATTGTGGAGTGTACAGAAGTGTTATAGAATTATTCTATGAATTCAATGGCTCATCTCTATTGTTTGCCAGCAGTGCAGGATAATTCTACTTGAATCAATTTGATTAGAGTCCTTTTAATCTTTCTACCATCCCATTCGCCTGAGGGTGATAGGCTGTGGTGACCTTGTGTACAATTTCTAATTCTTTCCTTAGTGCCTGCATTAGGTTGTTTTCAAATTGCAGCCCTTGGTCAGATACAAATTTACCCATTGGTCCATACTTTAGTATCAATTCTTTCACTATTTTCTCTGCTATACATTCAGTGACTGTACTGTTTAGTGGAATAATTTGAGCATATTTGTTAAAGTGGTCTACCATTACCAAGAGATAGTAAAAACCCTCATCATCTCTTGACAGTTGTTCTAGATCCATATGGACGATCTCATTTGGTGTTTTGGCCACTCAGCACTCAAGTTCAGCTCTTTGTTCAGGAAAATGACTGGTGTTGTGTGGAAGACATTTTTCACACTTATCAATAACATCTATAACTGCAGGCCTTATGTCTATAGTGACATATCAAGTGTTGAAAGTCTTTTCAGTTTGAATTATACTGAGATGCCCTCTCTCATGTACTTGTTTTACTAAATCTCTGTGAAAATGTTTGGGGATTGTGAGTTGTTTGTTTCAACTTTTAGCATAGAGCAGACTGTTTTTGGTTAGTTTCCAATTATATCTCTTAAAGTACCAATTTACCACGGGTGTAGTAGGAAAAAACGGATCCTGGATTCTTTTAATTATTTCTGATAATACTTGGTCAGGATTCTGGTGGCATATTATTTCTTCTTCTGAGATTTCTTCTCATATAATTATAGGCAGAATGGCTTTTCCATTTCTATCAGAATTAATTCATACTTGGTGTGAGAAATGAATCCAAAGGGGATCTTCTCTCCAGCAGGTTTCTTGAGGTCTATCTCATAACTAGGTAATGCTGTCCAATAATCAACATTGAGATGTAGTCTGCCAGGCCAATGTTGTATGGAATATGAAAAATCATTGAGACATTTGATCCACCTAGCTACAATATTTGATTTATCTCCTGTCCTAGTGTGCTATTATCAGTACGAACTATGAATGGGAGTCCAAGAATAAAGTAGTGAAAATTTTCATAATGATACGACTAACACCAACATCTCACATTTAGTGGCACTGTAATTTTTTTCTGCTGCTCATAGTTTTCAACTGAATTATTGAACAGGGCTCTAAATTCCATCAATTACTTGACTTAAGACTCCACTGATTGTCACAGTGCTGAAATCACAATCAACTATACACTCCTTGCTGTATTTGGGTTTATTTAAGGACAGGATTTTCTTTAAATCCTATTTTATTCAATTGAGGGCATCTTGTTCATTCCACATCCAAATGTGAGATATTCTTGGTTTTCTCAGCCAAGTCAGGGAGAAACATTCCATAGTAGTTAAGAAAACCCATCAGTCAGTGTATGTCTTTCCAGATTTTTGTTGTCTCAATTTTTTCAAGGAAATCCTTGGCATTTGTTTTTATCGATATTTTTCTGTGTTTGATAACCCTTCTAAAGAAAGTTGCCATAGTTTGTCCTAAGGCACACTTATTGCCATTAACCATGAGACCAGCTTTTTTCAACAATTCTAGAGTACATGTTTATTTATGTAAATGTTCAGAAAAGGTATCATTAGCCACCAGAATGTCATTGATATACACTGCAATCCCCATTTCCATCATTTAGGTCTTACTGGTAGGCGAATGGGTTTATCATGCTTGGTTTCAATAGCATGTTCCTACCCTATGGTTTGACCAATACTAATCATTCCATAATTGAAAACTTCATTATTACTCTTCAAAACTGCAACCAGTGATCACTTCTCTGCATCATTCAGATGGGGATGGGTGTCTCCAGTCACAGTAGGGATTTTTACTGGGCTGGAGGCTTTTTGAGATCATGAATGGCCATACATATTGAGAGGCAAGAGGTGTTGATACTTTCTACTCACACTGGCACAAACACTATTTGCAACTAGGAAGTATCAAATTGTACAGGAAATTTAGAACTATTCAAAATTGTCACATAGGATTTTCCACATCAAACATGGCACAGGTCAGGTGAGAAAGTGACTCCTTTCACATATTTCCCTTGTTGTCCAGCTACCATTACATCCCCATTCAGATTGGTTTTGGTAAAAACAGCAGCCCTCATCCAATGTTTTGCTTCCAAATACACATGCTCAGTTAGATTATAATATATTTTTTGTTCTGGAATAGTGGTGAGTTGAGTGGCTTCTTGATCCTTAATACCCTAAACATCTCACTTGCATTATTATCTCTCAGCTCACTAAATAATAGCATGTAGTTGCTATGCATTCATGGTAACCAACAGCATATTATCATCACAGTTTAATCAATTATTTGTGCATGTACCCTTTGAAAACAAAAGAAAGGTTTATTATTTGAATATGTAGCCATATACATAACCTAATGTGTTCCACAATTTAGGCTTGCTTACTGTCTGAATCACTATGTGTCACATCAGTAATTGAAGAAAGTACTCCCAAATTGTCACCAGAACTTACACAAGTATTATCATATCGAAAAATAAAGTTACTAAAATAAAAGTTAAACTGAAGTTGAAGCTAGATAAAAGGTATTGAACATTTTCTACATTGTTTCTCAATTTATACAGTGTAGATTATTACCTGTCTTTGTTTACAACATAAGATCATGTGATAATCATGTTTCCCTTGCAATTTAATTTGAGCAATAAAATAAAATTTTTCTTAAAATATATATCCATTGTAACATAATCAACATAAAATCATGTGTGGTCAAGATGAGAGAAGGAGTGGAAAGAACTAAGACTCAAGTAAAATTATTAAATGTAAAACACATGATTATTTTTAATGATATTATTTGTAAAAATATAAAAGCAGTATCTTTATATTAATTTGCTTGGCAGTGCATTATTCAAATGGAAAAAGAACAAAATGCAAACGCTAATTAATGCTGACATGCGTAAAACAGCAGGCAACAAAATTAGAGGGAAAATTAATGAATACACAACAACATCAATTAGACAGGTACTAGCCAAGTGTTTGATTGTTTATTATTACTAAGTATAAAAAGAGTGCAGTTGATTTATTTGATGATGAATGAAATTTATTGGATTTACTTTTTTATTTTTGTCAGGTTATTTTATTTAATTAAATTGAAAGCTAAACTGTAGAAGCACTAGAGTAATCTGGATGGTGGTCCCCAACAGCATTTAAAAGATGTGGTTTGAACAGCAAGCACATACAGCCTTTCAAAAGTGTGATGCAGCTGGTAGTCGTCATTTACTTGATGTGCTTTTAGGTTAGGTGTAAGAATAGGGAGTTTTATTCTTTATAGCTTTCCTATCGGTCGTTATTCAACAATTATTATTATTATTATTGTTCAGCTAACCCTCATGATGAAGGCAATGCTTAGAAGATCTACTTTTTCTGTGTTATTAGATCTATTGCCTATTAGTAAATTCATTGACATCGGACTAAATTACAATCTTTATTTCTCACTGACCACATTGATTGTTCACATGTATCAAGGGCTTACATGTACTTTTATATCTGTAGGGTTATTATATGTAAGGAAATATAATAAGCTGAGGCACCAAGTTGCATTATTGCCTTCTTATATTTTAACCACAATAATAACAAGAACAATCAATGCACTAAATTGTTAACAAATTACAAACACATGTTCACTGAGATACCATTTCCATGCACTGAGTCTACTCTTGGTAATTCCGTTGATGTCATCCGAATGAAGCTGGATTAAATCGCAAAGACCAATCATCCTCTAATGCATTGCTTCAGATCTGGTTGATACCCATTGCACCATCTGTCACTCTCTATCTAAATGAACCATATTTATCCAAGGCATTAAGTGTAGCTAATGCTGTATTAATTAAGTTAAATAGTTAACTCTTGTGAAGAGAGAGAGAGGTGTTGGAGTCTGTCATACATTGAATAGTGAATAACCCGGAAATATGTCGATCAAAAGCCTAAATTAAGTTAAATTTGATGTTGGCAAGATTCTACACCATCCTTTTTTCGTATTTTTTTATATTGAGGTTCCTTGAATTCTGGTTTGTTCCTAACTCCTCTTTATCCACAGAGTTTGCTTGATAAGAAGTACATCTTTTTTAATCAATTAAATTCTAGTTTGTATTTCTTTCCCTGAAAAGAAATCCATCTTAACTCAGGATTTTCGTGAATTCTTGCTTCCACACATCAGGCATCTGGCATGGTCGAGATGTAGAATCTGTACCAGGCTCGCGACTTTGAGGTAAGCAAGGCAATACTATCACTACCATCAACTGCACAATAAAATTATACATATATAACAGTTTGTTTTATTAAACAAGTAAATGTTTATGACCGCAAAATGTGACCAACACCAAATCTGCTCTATAGAAACCTGACAGCAGAAATTTTAATTCAAAAAAATTAAAAATAAAAGCAAAAATGTTGATAAAAATGTCTTAAACAACAACAAATTACAAATTTGCTTCTCATACTGCGGATGAGATGTCTGACACTTTTATCAACAACTGCATAAAATTAATAATTTTGCAATCACATATGCCTGATTTTATATATCCAAAAAATCATTTAAAATTGTTGTTCTGCATCACACTAGGAAAGGCAGGAGTGCTGCTTAGTTTTCCTTACTTATTTGCTATCTAGAATTTCAATTTTTTAAAATATATTTGGATAAAATTTAAGTATACAATGTATTTGCAACCATTCATGTATATATATATATATATATATATATATATATATGTTAATTTCAAATGCTACAATATAATAGTGTAAATAATACATTTTTGGAATTTTACACTAAATTTATCAGAAGAATTTTTGAAAACAGCTAAGACAATAACAGATATTTTGCACTTTCTAAGCTATAACTGAATGATGTGGACATTAGCGTAGGAACCTGGCCTGATTTTTGTGCCCAGGCCCATTTATTGAAGTCCAAATGCAACCTGTGTTTGTTGTTTTACAGTAATTTTATACTACTACAGTCCTTTTTTCAAAATATGAAGCCAGGTGGCTTTTATTGAGAAACTTTGTGAATCGCGCTGTTTTATAGGAAACCACACCATAAATACCAACTTCAAATTTCCCAATCTTTCCAAAAAATACAAATCATTTTTTCTACATTTTCAAACATTTTTCTCAAGCAATAATAAGACATTTGGAAATCCTTGGTGGTGTGGTAACCATCTCGGCTAATTATCCATCTGGTTTGGAATGTCTCACCCCAGCATAGATTTGGTTTTGCCCCACTGAAAATTTCTCATTAGGGGGCTGCTCAAATCAGCTTTTCAGAGAATTTGCTTCAAAGAGAATTTGAAATCCCATAACTAACCAAGTAGTAGCTTCATCAAAACTCACACATTTTGCAAAGCAGCTTTTCTTCCTATTATAAATTAGTTTAATGTAAATTACCAAACTAAATAAGCATTTTCTTTTAGTAGCTCAAATTGTTTCATTTTAAAATATAGTGGGCTCAGTTTAGCTTACCCATCAAAATTGTTTTAACACCAACCTATGGTTAAATTTAATGCCTTCCTGTGTGGAACACTTGAAAACTTTACTCTTTTTCAATAAAGCATTTAATTTTTTGAAAAAATTTCAATTTTTTCCTTATCAAATATTAAATTGATAATAAAATATAGCGTTTTTAAATATTTTTACTAGTTTTTGAGGTATAAATATTAAAATATGTTTTTTTTAAAAACCATTAGAAACTAAAAAATATGCCAATGGGTAATGTAGGGTCAATTATAATAAAAAATTGTTTTTACAAAAAGTTTCATTATCCTTTACAGGAGTATTTTTTATGCCAAATCCGTTTGAGTATGGTTCTTCATTTTTCGAACCCACTCCAGCCCATCCCAGCCTACGAAAACCTCAACCCGTTTCTTACACTGGTGAGCAAATACTATTTAATTACTATGGTGTCCCGCTGCTCCCAAATGGCGAAGAGTACAGTTACAAACCAAGAACATTCAAACACATGACCAGCTAGATCCATCACATTGTAACGCCAATTCTTTATATATTTTGTATTCACAGCATTTATAAAGAAATGTATGTTAGTCAAAGTATGATGAAATTTGAGAAATTTATTATTTTCTGATCTAAGTATATATCTTCTAAAATTATCTAGCTTAGGTTTTGAGTATTTCCATTTTCTTATATCATAATTTTCTTTAGTGAGCACTTTTGTCATTTATAGAACAATTTTGCAAATTGAGGAAATTAAATTTATTCTAACCACTTGTACAAACTTTGTGAAATTTATGATTATTATATTCAAAGAAATATTATATACCTATGCACTCTAGCATACAAAAATCGGTCTAATGTGGCAATTTCTTATAGTTCTTGACTATAAAAAAATTCCGAAACTTTTTGATTTAAAATCTAAAGGAGGGGTTTTTAATAATCCCTAATTAGAAAATTGTTGTAAACGATTAAGAATTACGTAATTCTGTAAATGACGTCGAAAATGTTGCTTTGCGATAGTTTTATGAATGTCTTTCAAAATTTTCTTGGAAGAAAGAGAGTAAACTCAAATGCAAATATAGTCGAAGACATGTTTATAAATATATATATATAGTATATATATATTACTAGGCTTGCCGTTTTAACAGGCTGTATACAAAGCACAACATTTTGTGTTGTGTGCGATTTAAAATTTTTTCTGTACACAAGCCAATATGTTGTGTTGCGGATAAAAATCCAGCCTTACAAAATTAAAAATTCCGCATTTATTCAGTATAAGTTGGACCCTTATATTAAGTTTCTAATTTTAAACTTACTAAACACCTTATTATTTCTATTTATACAATGAAATAAAGAAAGTAAAATGCCATTATTTAGTTTTTTAAGTATGACTGTGATCATAGAATATGCTTGACACATAACAGGTCTAAAATATATTTTATAAACATTTTATACAATTATTATAATTCACTTAAATATTTTATATAGAATGCCTGAATTTAGCCAGGAATTGTTACTAACTTCAAAAATATTGCACGAGTGTTTAATTTTAGCCGTTCTATTGTTCATAGTATATCATTCAAGATATTTGTTAACGAAATGCTAACAATATTTAAATTTTGAAACCAAACAAGAGAAAGCATACTTTCATTGCCGTTTTGAAGCTGTCCAAGATACAGGTCGTTAATCATTATTTGCATACAGTCGCAACTGAAATTACACACAGCGTGCCTCCAATGAATATTAGCTGTATTTCTAAAGAACGCCAAATTGAAGTTTTCATATCCTTTGTATCAATTTATCGCATTACAATAGGTATGTGGAAAATTTTGAAGTTTTTTTTACCATATTTTTGCAAAGATGTATCAATATCCCAATTTGGCTTGTTGAAAATGTTTGAAAATGTGATGAAGAGTAATGAAATCATATGGTTGCACGATGATGTTGAGGATTTATATTTTTTTTCATTAGTACAGTCTTAGCAGAGATATAGGACCTGCTGGATATTTATAGGTCGAGATTGGTTTGGATTAATTGGTGAGCTTGGGCTGGCATTGAGTTAGCAAAATTAATCTAAGTCTGTAAATTCTACTTCCAGAAAAACTTTGAATTTTAGATAACATGTATATTTAATATTGAACTCTTCACGAACTTGGGTTAAGTAGGTCTCATTCTTTCTCAATTCTCTGGACCTATGGTTCTTGTAGGCTTACAAATTCTGGGATTCAACTCTGGTTTATTTATATTTCTGAGTTTCATGTTTTAGTGAATTACAAACATCATGAATAATCCCAGCTTCATGGAAACTACAGAAACATTAAATAATAATTAATACTTTTCCTATTTAAATGTACATTAATAATTGGTATCTTAATATCTTGATGTACACGGTCCCAAAGATCCTAAACATGGGAGTCGAGAGCTATGTCTCTGGATTATTACCTGCATAAATGAATTTCTGGTGAAATATTGTTCTAAATTTTAAATTTTAATTGATTTTTAGGTATTGTACATTTTTCACAAAAATGAAAGCTTCACAATAATACAAGATATTTGCATATTATTGCATTTGCAAATGATATTTGAATATTTTATATATATTGAATTGAAGAATATATATATATATATAATTGATGAATTTTGCAGATACCTGTATAAATTTCAAAATTTTTCATAAATACTTCGGAGGTTTTTGTATAATGCTTACAAATACTTATCAAGTTTCACAAGTTTCTGTTTGTTAGCTAATCATTTAGCATAGCAACACTTGCCTGCCTCATAAACTTTTATGAAGAATTATTTCTCTTTGTCACAAAGCAATGCTTATTTCGTAAATAAGTAAAAAAATAGTTGGAGTCAAATTATAGACTTTTAGTTGACCTCAGGGGTGTACGCAGAATTTTCTGACGAGGGGGGAACTTCATCGTCATTACCAAATGCGGGGCGAATCCCGTGAATATTTTTGAAAATATTGAGAAAATAGACCATAAAATGTATTTCATGATCCTATATTTTAAATTTTTCAATTTTTTAGGAAAAATTTTTTGATTTATCCAGTCAAAATTAAATTTGGAAGCCTGACGGGCGGACATTCCACCGTTAGAATATTCGACGAATCTATGACAGAACAATCAGAAACAAAGACACAAAGTAACTCCACTACTATCCATTTATTTTAAAGAATACTGTGAAATAAGGCAATAAAATCAGATGGAATATTCTAATTGTTACTCATGAAAACTTAAGAAACAAGAATAAATAAATTTGTCCCTGGGAACATTTTGGATTTTCTCTCTTAATGTGTCAGACGAATGCTGATCTCAGTCGACTTACGACTCTTGCAGGGCATATCCAAAAGGTCACTTAGCAGAAGGCCTAGTTAATAGTAGTGACAGCGATACCATGAATGTTAATTTTGACTACCCCCTTTATGTAACTTATGGCGATGGTAATGTGTATTTTAACTTTAACTAGTCTAATTAACTGATGGAGGCATTGTTTCCAAGCATGGCTTCGGATTGTTGATGGTGAGTTAAGTGCATTTACCACGTTTGTACACTCGGCAAACATATCCGGAAACAAAATCAAGGGTTCAGTTTATCAAGGATAATTAAAACGTTGAAATTCCACCATGGATAAAATGCAAGGTTTCTCGACTAGAAAAGTTCGGATAAACAAGTACTGCCACTATATATATATATATATATATATATATATATATATATATATATATATATATATATATA
>CABFPE010001647.1:0-12449 GCA_900660155.1 Hofstenia miamia
ATGTCGCGGGCCATCCTTAGCTTGTTTTTGGGTATTTTTTACACAGGGTTCTGTTTTCTTTAACAATTAACAGTACTGATTTAATCAAAGATATTTATTTAACTCTTAATTAAAATACTATTTTGATTTAAATGTTGTATACATGGTCCAATTATAACTGTGATGCTTTAATATGGTGTGCGTTAGCCGCCGCCGTTTAATTTCATATTTTGCCGCTGTCAAAGGTCGCCTACAACTGCGGTTTAGAACAAACCATGTAGTAGATATGTAGTTGCACAATTCCCTTTGTACGGCTAAATTTAAATTTAACTGCACGTACATCTGAAGTGCAATCTTCTATAAATCTATCTGGAACATCGGAAATCTTACTTCCTTACCCGCTCTCTTGGAAAAAATACAGAATTTAATTTTCTAATGTGGAACTATTTTACGATTCTGCCAAATGTCTTAATTTAATTCTTTGCATTACGTTTACTATTTGGTAAAAATATTTAACCACTTAAAATATTTAAGCCGACTTTGTTGTTAGTCCAATAGTCTTGTTTTTGTTTCATATCCGGACTAAATTATCCAATGTCATGTGTTTTCTAAAGATTAACATTTATCACTTAAGTTTTTTAGGATGCGTTTTTGTGGCATTTATGACATTGCATTGTTTATATCGATGAATAGACATTCTTAACAATTTGTTGCTATTGGACATTTTGTTTGTTATAGGTTATTTAGTTAGTTATTTTACTTAACAAGTGAAGCATAATATCAGTGCTTTTATCATAAAGTGGTTATATTTTGAATGTTCAATGGACTTTACGTTGAATTTTTAGCGATTTTTTAAAAAATTTACTGTATGTTATTCTTCAGATAAATTTGCATTTCATATAAATTGTGCGTGATTTCATTATTATGTAGTAGCTGTAAAATAGAGGCTATGTCTTGGACCATTGGACACGGAAATTTCATTGAACGCGTGTGGAACTGGGACAAATCAAATTCTGGTACCTCAGAATTTAACCTGTATTATTATCTGCGAAATCATTTATTAAAAATTTTTTTTTCAAATTTAATTCTTAAAGATTTGGCTATCTATGTATATATATATATATATAAATCAAGAAATGCCTTTCTACGTAAAATCCCTATTTGTTTGATTAATCATATCACATCCGAATTTCCTTTTTGTGTTTACTTGATAAGGCATTTATAAATCGCACACATTCATTCTAATATTTTCCAACATATATGTTTTCTTGTTTATCTATTTTTTAAGTTCAATATAGTGTAATGATTATTTTTTATGCTCATGGTCTAAAATCAAGGAGTGAAGTCTCAATTATTTATCCTGCAATTTCATTATTTTTCAGTTAGTTTTTATGAATGGCCAGATTTCATTTTCTATACTTCTGATTTTGAGAATTATTTATAAGTCTTTTGGTTAACAGCTTGAAGCAATCAAACAATTGTTTCATTTTCCCTCGGCGAACTCAATTAGTAATGGTCACATTTTCTCAAAATTCACTATCATCGACATTTTGTAGGAACAAGTTCTCACGTAGTCCATTGAACTAGGTATCTGCGAGACTTAAGTTATTTGGTCTCAGACCCATTTAGTCATATTGGTCACAGCGCCGCCCCATGACTTTTCTGATCCTATCTATTTTGGCCAAATTAGAAAAAAATTATAACTATTATTCTCAATGCGTGACCCCAATTTATTAATGGTCCCAGATCCACTTAGGTATTTAGTCACAATCTATAGTTAGTCCTGTAGCTTTTAATGATCCCGCAGAAGCCTAATTTGAACATTCTCAGCCATTTTAGTCCATCATAATAAGTAGTTGTTTTTGCTTCAATCCGCTGTAAATTTGAATAAGATCAATCCTATTCGCAGTTTTGTATTTTGAAAGACGTACAGTGTGATTATTAGAATCCCTTTTCTTTTGTAATCTTGGAAATTTTCACTAACACAGATATTACGCAAATCCATGAAATTTCAAAAAAGTCGTTATTTAATATCAATTTATTTGAATTTATTTTGAATTTCTTTGGAAACTTATGTAATCAATACTTTTTGTGATTAAAAATTAGCCTCATAAAAAATCACAGTATCTATAAACTGTTTGCATTTCTACTACTAAATTAATATATTATCTGCTTTTGCAATGTCCTCTCAGTTTCTAGTTGAAACTTACCTGTGTAGAGATTTCTTGTGAAAGTTAATGTCAATATTGATATTCTGTAGTCTATTTTGGACTGTTTGCTTTTCAGCATGTTTGTCGAAAATAAATTATAGGTTTGTTCCGTGATATCTGTCTTTCTTAATAGCTGTTGTGTTTTAGCGACTTTCACAATGGCGAGCGGAAATCAAGGAATGGAATCGCTTATCCGCATTGTGAATAAGTTGCAGGATGCTTTCACTCAGGTTGGTCTTAATGCAAACTTAGATCTTCCACAAATCGCTGTCGTTGGTGGACAGAGTGCCGGTAAAAGTAGTGTGTTAGAGAACTTTGTTGGCAGGGATTTTTTACCGCGGGGAAGTGGAATTGTTACACGTCGGCCTCTAATTCTTCAATTAATTAATGCTAATGCGGAATATGCAGAATTTTTGCATTTGAAAGATTACAAATTCACTGATTTTAATGAAGTTCGTCGTGAAATTGAAAATGAAACGGATCGCGTGACTGGAGTTAACAAGGGCATTTCGCCTATTCCGATTAATTTACGTGTTTACTCACCTAATGTTCTAAATTTGACTCTTGTTGATTTACCGGGATTAACTAAAATAGCAGTTGGCGATCAGCCTGCAGATATCGAAACTCAAATTCGTGATATGATTTTGACATTTATTTCGAAGGAAAATTGTTTGATTCTTGCAGTTACACCTGCTAATTCGGATTTAGCCAATTCTGATGCATTGAAGCTTGCTAAGGAGGTTGATCCAGAAGGACTACGTACAATTGGTGTTATTACTAAAATCGATTTAATGGATGAAGGCACACATTGTCGAGATGTGCTGGATAATAAATTGTATCCTTTGCGTCGAGGATATATTGGTGTCGTTAATAGATCTCAAAAAGATATCGAAGGACGCAAAGATATTCGTGCCGCTCTAGCATCCGAAAGGAAATTTTTCCTCAGCAATAACTTCTATCGTAATATTGCCGATAAAACAGGAACCCCTTTCCTACAAAAGACATTGAACCAACAATTAACTAATCACATTCGGGAAACCTTACCTGAATTGCGAAGTAAACTTCAGGGACAACTTTTACAATTAGAAAAAGATACCGCCGAATTCATCAATGATCAACCGAATGATCCCAATGTGCGTGCAAGAAATTTATTACATATGCTAACTCAATTCAGTACGGACTTCGTTCAATCAATTGAAGGAAGCGGTGAAGATGTCGATTGCATGGAATTGTCTGGTGGTGCAAAAATTAACCGAATATTTCATGAACGCTTCCCGTATGAGTTAGCAAAGTTAGATATGACTATTGACAAAGAATTGCGAAAAGAGATTGTGTTTGCTATTCGGAATATTCGTGGTGTTAGAACGGGTTTGTTTACACCAGATATGGCTTTTGAAACAGTAGTGAAAAAGAAAATTGGTAAATTAAAAGAACCTTGCTTGAAATGTGTTGATCAAGTAACAACTGAACTCAATTTTGTAATAAGGCGATGTGGAGAAAAGTTGGCACGTTATCCAAAATTGCGGGATGAAGCTGAAGGTAAAATCACGCAATATATGCGCCAGAGAGAACAACTTACAAAAAATCAGATTTTGTTGGCAAATGATATTGAATTAGCATACATTAATACCAATCATGAAGATTTTGTTGGCTTTGGGAATGTCAATACAGCATCACAAGAGGGATCAAAAAATAAGTCTCAGAATTTAAGTAATCAACTCATAAGAAAAGGCTGGATGACACTCAATCAATCTTTGATGAAAGGCCGATCCAAATCTTATTGGTTTGTTTTAACATCGGATTCCTTGTCTTGGTATACTAAGCCAGACATGAAAGAAATGAAGTATAAAATCACTTTGGAGAATTTGCGAAGTAAAGACATAGAGTTGGGATTTATATCTAAGAAACATGCATTTACTCTTTTTAAGGTTGAAGGAGAAAACGTTTTTAAAGAACACGACCGACTCGATTTGATTTGTGAGTCCGAAGATGAAAAGGAATCTTGGAAAGCCTCCCTTTTACGTGCAGGTGTCTATCCAGAAAAAGAAGAAATCCCGGATGAGGCGCCTGATGAAACAACTGTTGACCCACAACTTGACCGCCAGGTTGAAGTTATAAAAACCCTTGTGGATTCTTACTTAGCAATTGTTAAGAAATCGGTTAAAGATCAGTTACCTAAAACAATAATGTTTTTTGTTATAAACAAAATTAAAGATTTCCTTCAAACCGATTTAATGGCGCACATGTATGCAAGTAATCCAGATACGTTAATGGAGGAATCCGTTGAGGAAGTAATGCGACGTGAAGAACTCGTCCGAATGTATCATGCTGTGAAAGAAGCATTACAAATTATCGGTGATGTGAACACAGACACTATATCAACGCCTGCTCCACCGCCTGTAACTGATGATTGGTTGCGTGAATCTTCAAACGGTTATCTTCAACCCTCTCAATCTGCAAGCAAAATGAGAACGGTTTCTCCCAATCCACCCGTTAATAGACCCACAGCGCAACCTGCTGGTAGAGTGATGCCAAATTTGCCGCCTCGTAGCAATGATTCTCGGCCTACAATTCCTTCTCGACCTGGAGCAGCTTCTAACACTCCCGTTGTTCCTTCCAGACCTGGTGCAAATCGAAGTGCTATGCCACCTCCGCTGATCCCAACGCGCCCAAAATAAATGAAGAATTATATTCAATTTAGATGCAGTTAGAATATTTTGATTATGAAGCTTGAACTTCGCGCACTCCATTTACGTTATATCACTGATTTTGGGTGTTCACGATAATCTTTTTAGCGGCTATTGCTTTAAATGCCAGATATGTGCCGCTAAGAGTATTTTAATGTTCAAATTAGCTTGTCTACATGTATTCCACGTATGCTTTTGTATTTAGTTCTGTTGTACTACATGTAGATATGCATCTATTCTATAAATAAGCCTATATAAATTATTGATTGTGTAATTTTTAATGATTTCTGTGGAATTTTGTAATAGTGAGCGGTTTCTTAGAAATCACTTCTTTATTGTGAATAAATTCAATAAAAGTGGTTGATACATTTTATGCGTTTTTCTTCTATCATACGTTTAGTTATTATCGTAGTTCAAAATATCAATGTTGTTTTCTCGCATCTTATATTTATAGAATTTCTTCACATTTACTTCCACATAATGCATATACTTCTGACTGGTTCTTTTTGAACCTCATTATAAATATTTTAAAAAATCTCAGCAGGCTTAAGCATGTAAAAAAAACAGAGTTACAGTATATATTAAATTATTTCATCACAGGTCGAGCAGTTTATAGAAATACTTTTGTTCTGCATTTTGGANACTGGAAATGTTGTCATTAGTGGAAAGCATTAAAAAATTTCGGTACTTTTTGATAGGACAAACCTTTAAAGTAAGGACAGATAATAGTGGGTTGGCATGGCTAAAAAAGTTTTCAGGCAATAAATCGTTGATAGTATCAAGATGGATTGAATATCTTAATGAGTTTAAATTCACGATAGAGCACTGGAAAGGGACATTACACAAAAATGCAGACTTTTGGACGGCGTTACCAGAATATCAAAGAGACATTGAAAAAGTTGATGGTGAAAAGAAAAAATTTCAATTCTTACTGCATAGTGAGTATACAGAATTGCCTGAGATTAATGCGGATAAAAAAGGGAATACAATAATGCCTATAATGATTAAAGAAGAGATAACTGAGAATGATATAACTGAAAAACAGAAAACAGATATTATTCTTAGAGAAATACGAGAAAAAGTGTGTAATGAAAATTGGATACTGGGAAAAGAAGCTAACAGTTATTTTCAAAGATATAAATGGAAAGTGAACAATAATGGACTCCTATATGTGGAAGGAAAGACATTAAGAATAGTGATCCCTGAATATTATAAAAGGGAATTGGTCAGGAAAGTGCATGAAAATGGACATATTAGAATAATCCAAACAGAAAAAACTTTTAATGCCTGGTTTATAACAACAAGCATTAGGAAAACAGTTGAGGACATTATTAATAAATGTACTACATGTCTAATAAATAACAAAAGCCATTTTCTGGTACAAATGGCGCCACTTGAGAAAATAACTGCAACGGCACCCAATGAAATTGTGCATGTGGATCTAGAAAAATTGTTGCAAGATGATGAGGGGTATCAATATATATTAGTGTTAGTGGATAATTTCACAAAATACGCTCGTATGATCCCATTAGATTCCACAATGGCAAAGATAGTAGCTGAGAAAATTATGAAAGAATGGATTTTAAAGTTTGGACCAATGCAAACAATAGTATCTGACAGAGGAGTGCAGTTTGAAAGTAAATTATTTGAACAAATGGCTAAGTTGATGGAAATTTTAACTGAAAAAACAACAGCATACCACCCACAAGCAAATGGAGCTGTTGAAAGGTTGAATAGGACTATGATTAAATTAATAAGAGTATTAACATCAAGAGTTGGAGGTAGAGACTGGAGAGAAGTAATAGAAATGGTGGAATACTTCTACAATACTTTGGTGCATTTAACAATGGGGATGACCTCATATAAAGCCATGTATGGTAGAGAAGCGGCAACACCAATATCAATGCAATACCATACATACTCCGAGAAACCAGATAATGAATATATAAGGAAAATTAAAGATCAAATCACTGGAATTCATGAAGCAATGTGTCATAATACGAAGAAATCTGCAATAAGACAAGAAAGAAATTTCAACAAAAAGATATATGGCAAACCACACAGGGTAGGGGATAAGGTTTACACGTACACTTTATTGAGAACACAAGATGTGAACCAAGTTAGGAAACTGAAAACACAGTGGTCAGGTCCATTCACGATTATACAAACACTACCCAATAATAATTACAAACTTAATGATGGAAGAGTATTACATTTTCAAAATTTAAAATGAGCAACAGTAAATATAGAGCAAGTAATGCTTGATAAACATGCAGAATTTAAAATTGTACAGGTTGATGATGGCATATATGCTGAGATGGATGACTTAGACAGTGTACATGAAGAAGAGTTCCAAGAGGAATATAAACCCGAAAGAGGTGAACCAGAAGTTGAGAGAAGAGTGATGCCCCAGAGGGCAGTAAAAAATAAAATGAGATATAACCCTGAGATATGGGATATTAATTTAGTAACTGAATTTAGGAAAAATGAAGAGAACAATGCCAAGATCACTGATGAAAGCCAGGAGGGTAAGAAGGAAGAAGACTCCGCAATCTGATCATCAATTAAAGGGCGTGAGGATGGAGGACACATCGAAAAGCTCCACTACAAAAACTAGGTCTCTGCAATCTGATTGTCAATTAAAGGGCATGACGATGGAGCATTCGCCACCTAGTAATACAAGAAGATGAGTGAGAAGACCAGCCCTACAATCTGATTACCAATTAAAGGGTATGAGGATGGAGCATTTAATGCCAACTAACAAAAGACGAAGAATAAGAAGGAAGTCTCCTCAATCTGATTACCAATTAAAGGGTATGAGGATGGAGATAGCAACAGAAAGATCACCCTCAACCAAATGTCAATTAAAGGGCAGGCGGGTAAATGAGGGCCATCATCATGACACTGATTGCCAATTAAAGGGCGTGAGGTTGGAAACACAAAACTATGAACACTCCCCTTCAAAATCCAGTAGTACTTGATGCCAATTAAAGGGCAAAGAGGAAACAGCATCAATTACCATGAAAGATTGGGAAACTCAGCCAATAAGTGATGACTCAGACATGGATATATCAGAGTGTCCTTTGACAAGTTCGCTCCCTATGACAACTGAAAGCTCAGGGATATTCTCTTATAAACAAACATCGACAACTACAAAATCATCACAGTCAGAGGAAAGAGAAAGTCGAATGACTAAAATAGACAAAGAAAGAATCCACCCATATTTCATTGCGAACAGGAAAATGAGATACAATTCATATGATAACTTGCTGCCAGAGACAAAATGGTTAATTAGAGGAAGCACGTCGACAAAAGAAAATGAGAGTTATGCAATTCCTATAGTAATTGATAAGAAGAATCAACCCACATGCAACATGATAATCGTGTATACAGCAGAGATGAGAGAAGAATTTAATAGGCCATACTTCAAGAGTATGGTACATGTAACGTTTGACGAACAATTCACCTTGAAGGATGTACAAAAACTCACCAAGAACAGAGAAAAAATTGTAAGAGAATGTGAACAGGTGAATTTGGACAAAAGGCATTAAACAGTGATATACTTTGTGAAGAACAGTGAAATCAGATCAAAGAAATTGCAGGCAAATATAGAAGAAATGTTGAAAATAGCCAAAAAGCACAAAACAAGAATAGTAATTGTGGTCTCTCAAAACAGGAGGATATTCCGAATTTTATCAAAGAAATGGAGATAAAATTAGAAAACCTATTTGCGATGAACAGTGGTAAACTAAGAATATCCGATCTTATTAAAATGGACCTACAAATTAATGAAATGGCTCCAGCGCAAAGGATAATGGTGGAACCAAAAATTGCAATTGATATGTACTATCAAACAAGGACAATGGAGATATTAGGAATTGATAATAACTTAGAAGAAACAGGAAACATATTTCTGAAGTGCAGTTTAAACCAAACACCTGAACACTTACAAAAGATAGCACAAGTATGGTCGGAAATTAAAGCAGAAAAGCCAATTCAGGAGGAGTGGCCAGTGATAGACATTAAGTCACCAACAAAGAAATATCATAAGTCAGTAGATGCCATGTTATATGAAATCAAGAGAGCACATGAGATGGAAGTGAAAAGAAATTTTAAAACATGGTTGTTTGAAGAGATAAATGCACCTGACATTAGAGCTAGAACAGTGATATGGACATTAGCACATGAGCAAATGAGTAATGAAAAACTGGTGCTACCAATAATGAAAAAAGAACAGAGGCAAATAGCTAAACATAAGAAATATGAAATTGCTATCTCACCTATCCCCAAGAACATAAAGCAATGGATGTTACAAAATGTCGAGATGTTGCCTCTATTGCTGATGAAAAAAGTGCAGCAGAGATTTGAAAACAAGACTATTAACACAGCAACATACACTGGGAAGACTGAATGTGATAGAACTTGCCAATAAGATGGGCATTTGTCCACATGAGATTGATATATTGACGGACAAAACAAAAAATTATATGTGGGGCACAACTTCAAACACTAAGTTGAGGTCACTGGAAATACAACCATGGCTAACAATGAGAAACCTCATAAGAAGAGAACATGCAGAGACATTGCAAATGATAAAGTTAATAGAAGAGAGAAAAGTACATGAGATAATAACAAAGGAGATAAGAAAATACCTCAAAGATTATCCGCAATGTGCTTATATGAAGATTATAAAATGATCAGAAATGATGAGAAGAGAAGGACAGAACTGTCCCATTGAAATTATCGAGATGGTGAGTAAAAGTCAAGAAGAAATGGAAATGGAAGACATACTGTTGCAATCAACAGAAATCACATTAACCCCTAACACTCAGCAAGTAATTGATAAAGTCAATCTAGAGAAATGGGGTGAGCAGAAGCCAAGTGAACTTTTGTGGGTGGATACAGATGATGAAAGACTGCTGGCCGAAATTACAGTACGTAGAGAATGCACAATTAATATAGTTCAAAGAGTATTTGGAGAAGTGTATGAATGTGAGACAAAATCACCAATTAAAATATTATGCACAAAGGCGTTCACACAAAAAGAAATTGATGAGATGTTGCAACCCCAGAATCAGATTGCTGTGGACATAGAATGTATCACTTTGAAAATGATAATATGACCAGAAACAGTGCAGAACTTGATGAAAAATGGGTTAACAAACACATTTTGGGAAAATATTAAGAAAGCTAAAAACAACTATCCAGCAACATTTGGAATGGCAACAACTGCAGAAATGGAGGGCACATACAAAGCAATAGAGGAAAAAACAATGACTATGCTTCTAAAATGCACACCACCACCAACAATTTTTATACAAATGTTGTTGCCAACATGGAGGTTGAAAGATAAAAAGGCTACTAAAGCAATGTGGCATGAGGAAAACACATACGTTAATAATCAACAAGCAGCAGAGAAAACTGTAAATGACGAGCAATACAAAAAGTCTAAAGAAAGTCTACTAAAGAACAACAATAAAGAAAGAATTTTTATAGAAGGCCAAGTTACACCATATGATTTGTACCGCAAAGGAGAGCCAATATACAAGCAAATACAAAAAGTTCGGAAGGAGATTGAAAAACGAACAATGCAGACAGTGATATTATTCTCAGGAATAAATGATATTGTATGGGGAGAATTATGGAGCTCACAATATTGGTACTACAATGTAATGCGACGTGTTGAAATTATCACTATGGTGAGATTGGGAAAGAATGAGCCAGAAGAAATCAGTGAAGAAGTCCTGGAAAATATAAGTGCTTTTTATGATGAGGCGTCAATATCCAAGTCATTAAGATTGACATATGAGTTCTTTTACCCAAATACAACAATTCATCCTGATCTAGCGCATACTAGCAGAATTGATGTGATAATGACATTGATGATAGCCATAAAAGAATTAAGGTTATACCAGAAGTACTATGGAATATTCAATGAAAAACTCAATGAGTTAAGAAGTATGTTTACAATATCAAAGTCTTTAAAGAACCCTTCATTTCTTAGACATAAGAAAATGCTTACAACTGAAAAAGATGTGGTACTGAAAATCACCAAAGAAGAACAATATGAGAAAATCAGTTGGGAAATGAAAGAAGCCAATAGTATCATTAAGAAGGCAGCGGAAATGGTACATGGAGAAAGAGTGTTCATCCTTAATTAGCTACACTGGAGGGGGAGTGTGGCATAATCCATTGAATAATCATGTGTGGTCAAAATTAGAAGAAAGATGGATGTAACTGAGACTAAAGTATTATAATGATTAATATGCAAACACATGATTATGATTGATTATTTGATTTGTAAATTGTTTTATGCAGTTTATATTAAAATTTTGCTTGACAGTATTTGGTAAAAACAAAGATGGCCAAACAGCATACTCTAATAAACACTGATGTTGCATAATTAATAGCAGAACTAAAATATGAAGGAAAATTGTAAACAAGAATCAATCAAACAGGTACTAGTCAAGTATTTGATTATTTACTAAAAAGTGCTATAAATATGTTATGATTGTTAGGCTAATTGATGAACAAATTTAGTTTGGATTTACTTCTTCTCTTGTCAGGTTATTTTGTAGTTTATGGAAAGCTAAGCGTTTAAGTACTAGAGGTAATTGAACAGTGGTTCCCACATCCATTTAAAGGAATGCTGGAGCAGCCTCACGAACAGCTATTGAACAGCAGTGAGGGTGATAGCTGTAATTTCCTTACGGTGCTTTTAGGTTATGAATAGGGATAGGGATTTTTCTTCATTATAGCTTTCCTACTCCTCATTGCTTGTCATTTATTATGATTCTAGTTACTTTGCCCCACATGTTTATTACCCCATTATTGAATCCTAGTTATTTATGGTTTTATATTACAGTTGGTGATTCAGTATTGAATTTAGTTAGCTCATGCTTTTACATTATAGTTATTATTATTTTGGTATTAGATTTTAATTGCTCACTGTTTTATCTATTTGACCTTTGCACGATTTATGCATTCGCTTTCTTGCTGCCAGCATAGATTGTTTACATGTATGAAGGGCTAGCATGTATTATAATATTTGTAGGGCTATTATATGTAAGGCTTGATAACAAGCTAAAGCATTGAGTTTGCTATATTCAATTATCTTTACATATGCATAATAACAAAAACAATCAATGCACTAAATTCTTAAGCAATAATGAGTTCACAATCACTGAGTTTCCTATTCACACACCAATTCTGTTAATGGTTTTCATGGGGAAGATCAAGTGCAAGCTGCAGTTGTGGCTGATCAATATGAATCTGGAATCACATGGCAATGCTTTGGGTCTCAACCCTGTCTTCCATCTACCACTCTTTATCTAAATGAGTTGTTGTTAGTTATGCAGTTAGAAAGGCTAATGTTTATTAAATTAAGTTAATCAAACAAACACTCAAATGGAAGGAGAGAATTAGGAGCTTGTCAAGCTTAATTGTTGTATCAACTATGAAGAGTAATAAGTTACTATGAAATAAGTGTGAAAAGTGGATTGGGAAGATTCTACATTTGGTTCTTCACACACTGCTCGTTTAAATACTTATGTTTACCTGATGACTTATTAGC
>CABFPE010001647.1:13449-25836 GCA_900660155.1 Hofstenia miamia
GCTAATAAGTCATCAGGTAAACATAAGTATTTAAACGAGCAGTGTGTGAAGAACCAAATGTAGAATCTTCCCAATCCACTTTTCACACTTATTTCATAGTAACTTATTACTCTTCATAGTTGATACAACAATTAAGCTTGACAAGCTCCTAATTCTCTCCTTCCATTTGAGTGTTTGTTTGATTAACTTAATTTAATAAACATTAGCCTTTCTAACTGCATAACTAACAACAACTCATTTAGATAAAGAGTGGTAGATGGAAGACAGGGTTGAGACACAAAGCATTGCCATGTGATTCCAGATTCATATTGATCAGCCACAACTGCAGCTTGCACTTGATCTTCCCCATGAAAACCATTAACAGAATTGGTGTGTGAATAGGAAACTCAGTGATTGTGAACTCATTATTGCTTAAGAATTTAGTGCATTGATTGTTTTTGTTATTATGCATATGTAAAGATAATTGAATATAGCAAACTCAATGCTTTAGCTTGTTATCAAGCCTTACATATAATAGCCCTACAAATATTATAATACATGCTAGCCCTTCATACATGTAAACAATCTATGCTGGCAGCAAGAAAGCGAATGCATAAATCGTGCAAAGGTCAAATAGATAAAACAGTGAGCAATTAAAATCTAATACCAAAATAATAATAACTATAATGTAAAAGCATGAGCTAACTAAATTCAATACTGAATCACCAACTGTAATATAAAACCATAAATAACTAGGATTCAATAATGGGGTAATAAACATGTGGGGCAAAGTAACTAGAATCATAATAAATGACAAGCAATGAGGAGTAGGAAAGCTATAATGAAGAAAAATCCCTATCCCTATTCATAACCTAAAAGCACCGTAAGGAAATTACAGCTATCACCCTCACTGCTGTTCAATAGCTGTTCGTGAGGCTGCTCCAGCATTCCTTTAAATGGATGTGGGAACCACTGTTCAATTACCTCTAGTACTTAAACGCTTAGCTTTCCATAAACTACAAAATAACCTGACAAGAGAAGAAGTAAATCCAAACTAAATTTGTTCATCAATTAGCCTAACAATCATAACATATTTATAGCACTTTTTAGTAAATAATCAAATACTTGACTAGTACCTGTTTGATTGATTCTTGTTTACAATTTTCCTTCATATTTTAGTTCTGCTATTAATTATGCAACATCAGTGTTTATTAGAGTATGCTGTTTGGCCATCTTTGTTTTTACCAAATACTGTCAAGCAAAATTTTAATATAAACTGCATAAAACAATTTACAAATCAAATAATCAATCATAATCATGTGTTTGCATATTAATCATTATAATACTTTAGTCTCAGTTACATCCATCTTTCTTCTAATTTTGACCACACATGATTATTCAATGGATTATGCCACACTCCCCCTCCAGTGTAGCTAATTAAGGATGAACACTCTTTCTCCATGTACCATTTCCGCTGCCTTCTTAATGATACTATTGGCTTCTTTCATTTCCCAACTGATTTTCTCATATTGTTCTTCTTTGGTGATTTTCAGTACCACATCTTTTTCAGTTGTAAGCATTTTCTTATGTCTAAGAAATGAAGGGTTCTTTAAAGACTTTGATATTGTAAACATACTTCTTAACTCATTGAGTTTTTCATTGAATATTCCATAGTACTTCTGGTATAACCTTAATTCTTTTATGGCTATCATCAATGTCATTATCACATCAATTCTGCTAGTATGCGCTAGATCAGGATGAATTGTTGTATTTGGGTAAAAGAACTCATATGTCAATCTTAATGACTTGGATATTGACGCCTCATTGTAAAAAGCACTTATATTTTCCAGGACTTCTTCAGTGATTTCTTCTGGCTCATTCTTTCCCAATCTTACCATAGTGATAATTTCAACACGTTGCATTACGTTGTAGTACCAATATTGTGAGCTCCATAATTCTCCCCATACAATATCATTTATTCCTGAGAATAATATCACTGTCTGCATTGTTCGTTTTTCAATCTCCTTCCGAACTTTTTGTATTTGCTTATATATTGGTTCTCCTTCGCGGTACAAATCATATGGTGTAACTTGGTCTTCTATAAAAATTCTTTCTTTATTGTTGTTCTTTAGTAGACTTTCTTTAGACTTCTTGTATTGCTTGTTGTTTACAGTTTTCTCTGCTGTATGCTGATTATTAACGTATGTGTTTTCCTCATGCCACATTGCTTTAGTAGCCTTTTTATCTTTCAACCTCCATGTTGGCAACAGCATTGGTATAAAAATTGTTGGTGGTGGTGTGCATTTTAGAAGTGTAGTCATTGTTTTTTCCTCTATTGCTTTGTATGTGCCCTCCATTTCTGCAGTTGTTGCCATTCCAAATGTTGCTGGATAGTTGTTTTTAGCTTTCTTAATATTTTCAAAAAATGTGTTTGTTAAACCATTTTCATCAAGTTCTGTGCTGTTTCCAGTCATATTATCATTTTCAAAGTGATACATTCTATGTCCACAGCAATCTGATTCTGGGGTTGCAACATCTCATCAATTTCTTTTTGTGTGAACGCCTTTGTGCATAATATTTTAATTAGTGATTTTGTCTCACATTCATACACTTCTCCAAATACTCTTTGAACTATATTAATTGTGCATTCTCTACGTACTGTAATTTCGGCCAGCAGTCTTTCATCATCTGTATCCACCCACAAAAGTTCACTTGGCTTCTGCTCACCCCATTTCTCTAGATTGACTTTATCAATTACTTGCTGAGTGTTAGGGGTTAATGTGATTTCTGTTGATTGCAACAGTATGTCTTCCATTTCCATTTCTTCTTGACTTTTACTCACCATCTCGATAATTTCAATGGGACAGTTCTGTCCTTCTCTTCTCATCATTTCTGATCATTTTATAATCTTCATATAAGCACATTGCGGATAATCTTTGAGGTATTTTCTTATCTCCTTTGTTATTATCTCATGTACTTTTCTCTCTTCTATTAACTTTATCATTTGCAATGTCTCTGCATGTTCTCTTCTTATGAGGTTTCTCATTGTTAGCCATGGTTGTATTTTCAGTGACCTCAACTTAGTGTTTGAAGTTGCACCCCACATATACTTTTTGTTTTGTCCATCAATATATCAATCACACTTGGTCTCCCCAGTGTATGTTGCTGTGTTAATAGTCTTCTGAAATGTTTCTCAAATCTCTGCTACACCTTTTTTGTTGGCGATAGAGGCAACATCTCGACATTTTGTAACATCCATTGCTTTATGTTCATGGGGATAGGTGAAATAGCGATTTCATATTTTTTATGTTTAGCTATTTGCCTTTGTTCTTTTTTCATTATTGGTAGCACCAGTTTTTCATTACTCATTTGCTCATGTGCTAATGTCCATATCACTGTTCTAGCTCTAATGTCAGGTGCATTTATCTCTTCAAACAACCATGTTTTAAAATTTCTTTTCACTTCCATCTCATGTGCTCTCTTGATTTCATATAACATGGCTTATACTGACTTATGATATTTCTTTGTTGGTGACTTAATGTCTATCACTGGCCACTCCTCCTGAATTGGCTTTTCTGCTTTAATTTCCGACCATACTTGTGCTATCTTTTGTAAGTGTTCAGGTGTTTGGTTTAAACTGCACTTCAGAAATATGTTTCCTGTTTCTTCTAAGTTATTATTGATTCCTAATATCTCCATTGTCCTTGTTTGATAGTACATATCAATTGCAATTTTTGGTTCCACCATTATCCTTTGCGCTGGAGCCATTTCATTAATCTGTAGGTCCATTTTAATAAGATCGGATATTCTTAGTTTACCACTGTTCATCGCAAATAGGTTTTCTAATTTTATCTCCATTTCTTTGATAAAATTCGGAATATCCTCCTGTTTTGAGAGACCATGATTACTATTCTTGTTTTGTGCTTTTTGGCTATTTTTAACAGTTCTTCTATATTTGCCTGCAATTTCTTTGATCTGATTTCACTGTTCTTCACAAAGTATATCACTGTCAAATGCTTTTTGTCCAAATTCACATGTTCAAATTCTCTTACAATTTTTTCTCTGTTCTTGGTGAGTTTTTGTACATCCTTCAAGGTGAATTGTTCGTCAAACGTTACATGTACCATACTCTTGAAGTATGGCCTATTAAATTCTTCTCTCATCTCTGCTGTATACACGATTATCATGTTGCATGTGGGTTGATTCTTCTTATCAATTACTATAGGAATTGCATAACTCTCATTTTCTTTTGTCGACGTGCTTCCTCTAATTAACCATTTTGTCTCTGGCAACAAGTTATCATATGAATTGTATCTCATTTTCCTGTTCGCAATGAAATATGGGTGGATTCTTTCTTTGTCTATTTTAGTCATTCGACTTTCTCTTTCCTCTGACTGTGATGATTTTGTAGTTGTCGATGTTTGTTTATAAGAGAATATCCCTGAGCTTTCAGTTGTCATAGGGAGCGAACTTGTCAAAGGACACTCTGATATATCCATGTCTGAGTCATCACTTATTGGCTGAGTTTCCCAATCTTTCATGGTAATTGATGCTGTTTCCTCTTTGCCCTTTAATTGGCATCAAGTACTACTGGATTTTGAAGGGGAGTGTTCATAGTTTTGTGTTTCCAACCTCACGCCCTTTAATTGGCAATCAGTGTCATGATGATGGCCCTCATTTACCCGCCTGCCCTTTAATTGACATTTGGTTGAGGGTGATCTTTCTGTTGCTATCTCCATCCTCATACCCTTTAATTGGTAATCAGATTGAGGAGACTTCCTTCTTATTCTTCGTCTTTTGTTAGTTGGCATTAAATGCTCCATCCTCATACCCTTTAATTGGTAATCAGATTGTAGGGCTGGTCTTCTCACTCATCTTCTTGTATTACTAGGTGGCGAATGCTCCATCGTCATGCCCTTTAATTGACAATCAGATTGCAGAGACCTAGTTTTTGTAGTGGAGCTTTTCGATGTGTCCTCCATCCTCACGCCCTTTAATTGATGATCAGATTGCGGAGTCTTCTTCCTTCTTACCCTCCTGGCTTTCATCAGTGATCTTGGCATTGTTCTCTTCATTTTTCCTAAATTCAGTTACTAAATTAATATCCCATATCTCAGGGTTATATCTCATTTTATTTTTTACTGCCCTCTGGGGCATCACTCTTCTCTCAACTTCTGGTTCACCTCTTTCGGGTTTATATTCCTCTTGGAACTCTTCTTCATGTACACTGTCTAAGTCATCCATCTCAGCATATATGCCATCATCAACCTGTACAATTTTAAATTCTGCATGTTTATCAAGCATTACTTGCTCTATATTTACTGTTGCTCATTTTAAATTTTGAAAATGTAATACTCTTCCATCATTAAGTTTGTAATTATTATTGGGTAGTGTTTGTATAATCGTGAATGGACCTGACCACTGTGTTTTCAGTTTCCTAACTTGGTTCACATCTTGTGTTCTCAATAAAGTGTACGTGTAAACCTTATCCCCTACCCTGTGTGGTTTGCCATATATCTTTTTGTTGAAATTTCTTTCTTGTCTTATTGCAGATTTCTTCGTATTATGACACATTGCTTCATGAATTCCAGTGATTTGATCTTTAATTTTCCTTATATATTCATTATCTGGTTTCTCGGAGTATGTATGGTATTGCATTGATATTGGTGTTGCCGCTTCTCTACCATACATGGCTTTATATGAGGTCATCCCCATTGTTAAATGCACCAAAGTATTGTAGAAGTATTCCACCATTTCTATTACTTCTCTCCAGTCTCTACCTCCAACTCTTGATGTTAATACTCTTATTAATTTAATCATAGTCCTATTCAACCTTTCAACAGCTCCATTTGCTTGTGGGTGGTATGCTGTTGTTTTTTCAGTTAAAATTTCCATCAACTTAGCCATTTGTTCAAATAATTTACTTTCAAACTGCACTCCTCTGTCAGATACTATTGTTTGCATTGGTCCAAACTTTAAAATCCATTCTTTCATAATTTTCTCAGCTACTATCTTTGCCATTGTGGAATCTAATGGGATCATACGAGCGTATTTTGTGAAATTATCCACTAACACTAATATATATTGATACCCCTCATCATCTTGCAACAATTTTTCTAGATCCACATGCACAATTTCATTGGGTGCCGTTGCAGTTATTTTCTCAAGTGGCGCCATTTGTACCAGAAAATGGCTTTTGTTATTTATTAGACATGTAGTACATTTATTAATAATGTCCTCAACTGTTTTCCTAATGCTTGCAGTTATAAACCAGGCATTAAAAGTTTTTTCTGTTTGGATTATTCTAATATGTCCATTTTCATGCACTTTCCTGACCAATTCCCTTTTATAATATTCAGGGATCACTATTCTTAATGTCTTTCCTTCCACATATAGGAGTCCATTATTGTTCACTTTCCATTTATATCTTTGAAAATAACTGTTAGCTTCTTTTCCCAGTATCCAATTTTCATTACACACTTTTTCTCGTATTTCTCTAAGAATAATATCTGTTTTCTGTTTTTCAGTTATATCATTCTCAGTTATCTCTTCTTTAATCATTATAGGCATTATTGTATTCCCTTTTTTATCCGCATTAATCTCAGGCAATTCTGTATACTCACTATGCAGTAAGAATTGAAATTTTTTCTTTTCACCATCAACTTTTTCAATGTCTCTTTGATATTCTGGTAACGCCGTCCAAAAGTCTGCATTTTTGTGTAATGTCCCTTTCCAGTGCTCTATCGTGAATTTAAACTCATTAAGATATTCAATCCATCTTGATACTATCAACGATTTATTGCCTGAAAACTTTTTTAGCCATGCCAACCCACTATTATCTGTCCTTACTTTAAAGGTTTGTCCTATCAAAAAGTACCGAAATTTTTTAATGCTTTCCACTANAACAAAAGTATTTCTATAAACTGCTCGACCTGTGATGAAATAATTTAATATATACTGTAACTCTGTTTTTTTTACATGCTTAAGCCTGCTGAGATTTTTTAAAATATTTATAATGAGGTTCAAAAAGAACCAGTCAGAAGTATATGCATTATGTGGAAGTAAATGTGAAGAAATTCTATAAATATAAGATGCGAGAAAACAACATTGATATTTTGAACTACGATAATAACTAAACGTATGATAGAAGAAAAACGCATAAAATGTATCAACCACTTTTATTGAATTTATTCACAATAAAGAAGTGATTTCTAAGAAACCGCTCACTATTACAAAATTCCACAGAAATCATTAAAAATTACACAATCAATAATTTATATAGGCTTATTTATAGAATAGATGCATATCTACATGTAGTACAACAGAACTAAATACAAAAGCATACGTGGAATACATGTAGACAAGCTAATTTGAACATTAAAATACTCTTAGCGGCACATATCTGGCATTTAAAGCAATAGCCGCTAAAAAGATTATCGTGAACACCCAAAATCAGTGATATAACGTAAATGGAGTGCGCGAAGTTCAAGCTTCATAATCAAAATATTCTAACTGCATCTAAATTGAATATAATTCTTCATTTATTTTGGGCGTGTTGGGATCAGCGGAGGTGGCATAGCACTTCGATTTGCACCAGGTCTGGAAGGAACAACGGGAGTGTTAGAAGCTGCTCCAGGTCGAGAAGGAATTGTAGGCCGAGAATCATTGCTACGAGGCGGCAAATTTGGCATCACTCTACCAGCAGGTTGCGCTGTGGGTCTATTAACGGGTGGATTGGGAGAAACCGTTCTCATTTTGCTTGCAGATTGAGAGGGTTGAAGATAACCGTTTGAAGATTCACGCAACCAATCATCAGTTACAGGCGGTGGAGCAGGCGTTGATATAGTGTCTGTGTTCACATCACCGATAATTTGTAATGCTTCTTTCACAGCATGATACATTCGGACGAGTTCTTCACGTCGCATTACTTCCTCAACGGATTCCTCCATTAACGTATCTGGATTACTTGCATACATGTGCGCCATTAAATCGGTTTGAAGGAAATCTTTAATTTTGTTTATAACAAAAAACATTATTGTTTTAGGTAACTGATCTTTAACCGATTTCTTAACAATTGCTAAGTAAGAATCCACAAGGGTTTTTATAACTTCAACCTGGCGGTCAAGTTGTGGGTCAACAGTTGTTTCATCAGGCGCCTCATCCGGGATTTCTTCTTTTTCTGGATAGACACCTGCACGTAAAAGGGAGGCTTTCCAAGATTCCTTTTCATCTTCGGACTCACAAATCAAATCGAGTCGGTCGTGTTCTTTAAAAACGTTTTCTCCTTCAACCTTAAAAAGAGTAAATGCATGTTTCTTAGATATAAATCCCAACTCTATGTCTTTACTTCGCAAATTCTCCAAAGTGATTTTATACTTCATTTCTTTCATGTCTGGCTTAGTATACCAAGACAAGGAATCCGATGTTAAAACAAACCAATAAGATTTGGATCGGCCTTTCATCAAAGATTGATTGAGTGTCATCCAGCCTTTTCTTATGAGTTGATTACTTAAATTCTGAGACTTATTTTTTGATCCCTCTTGTGATGCTGTATTGACATTCCCAAAGCCAACAAAATCTTCATGATTGGTATTAATGTATGCTAATTCAATATCATTTGCCAACAAAATCTGATTTTTTGTAAGTTGTTCTCTCTGGCGCATATATTGCGTGATTTTACCTTCAGCTTCATCCCGCAATTTTGGATAACGTGCCAACTTTTCTCCACATCGCCTTATTACAAAATTGAGTTCAGTTGTTACTTGATCAACACATTTCAAGCAAGGTTCTTTTAATTTACCAATTTTCTTTTTCACTACTGTTTCAAAAGCCATATCTGGTGTAAACAAACCCGTTCTAACACCACGAATATTCCGAATAGCAAACACAATCTCTTTTCGCAATTCTTTGTCAATAGTCATATCTAACTTTGCTAACTCATACGGGAAGCGTTCATGAAATATTCGGTTAATTTTTGCACCACCAGACAATTCCATGCAATCGACATCTTCACCGCTTCCTTCAATTGATTGAACGAAGTCCGTACTGAATTGAGTTAGCATATGTAATAAATTTCTTGCACGCACATTGGGATCATTCGGTTGATCATTGATGAATTCGGCGGTATCTTTTTCTAATTGTAAAAGTTGTCCCTGAAGTTTACTTCGCAATTCAGGTAAGGTTTCCCGAATGTGATTAGTTAATTGTTGGTTCAATGTCTTTTGTAGGAAAGGGGTTCCTGTTTTATCGGCAATATTACGATAGAAGTTATTGCTGAGGAAAAATTTCCTTTCGGATGCTAGAGCGGCACGAATATCTTTGCGTCCTTCGATATCTTTTTGAGATCTATTAACGACACCAATATATCCTCGACGCAAAGGATACAATTTATTATCCAGCACATCTCGACAATGTGTGCCTTCATCCATTAAATCGATTTTAGTAATAACACCAATTGTACGTAGTCCTTCTGGATCAACCTCCTTAGCAAGCTTCAATGCATCAGAATTGGCTAAATCCGAATTAGCAGGTGTAACTGCAAGAATCAAACAATTTTCCTTCGAAATAAATGTCAAAATCATATCACGAATTTGAGTTTCGATATCTGCAGGCTGATCGCCAACTGCTATTTTAGTTAATCCCGGTAAATCAACAAGAGTCAAATTTAGAACATTAGGTGAGTAAACACGTAAATTAATCGGAATAGGCGAAATGCCCTTGTTAACTCCAGTCACGCGATCCGTTTCATTTTCAATTTCACGACGAACTTCATTAAAATCAGTGAATTTGTAATCTTTCAAATGCAAAAATTCTGCATATTCCGCATTAGCATTAATTAATTGAAGAATTAGAGGCCGACGTGTAACAATTCCACTTCCCCGCGGTAAAAAATCCCTGCCAACAAAGTTCTCTAACACACTACTTTTACCGGCACTCTGTCCACCAACGACAGCGATTTGTGGAAGATCTAAGTTTGCATTAAGACCAACCTGAGTGAAAGCATCCTGCAACTTATTCACAATGCGGATAAGCGATTCCATTCCTTGATTTCCGCTCGCCATTGTGAAAGTCGCTAAAACACAACAGCTATTAAGAAAGACAGATATCACGGAACAAACCTATAATTTATTTTCGACAAACATGCTGAAAAGCAAACAGTCCAAAATAGACTACAGAATATCAATATTGACATTAACTTTCACAAGAAATCTCTACACAGGTAAGTTTCAACTAGAAACTGAGAGGACATTGCAAAAGCAGATAATATATTAATTTAGTAGTAGAAATGCAAACAGTTTATAGATACTGTGATTTTTTATGAGGCTAATTTTTAATCACAAAAAGTATTGATTACATAAGTTTCCAAAGAAATTCAAAATAAATTCAAATAAATTGATATTAAATAACGACTTTTTTGAAATTTCATGGATTTGCGTAATATCTGTGTTAGTGAAAATTTCCAAGATTACAAAAGAAAAGGGATTCTAATAATCACACTGTACGTCTTTCAAAATACAAAACTGCGAATAGGATTGATCTTATTCAAATTTACAGCGGATTGAAGCAAAAACAACTACTTATTATGATGGACTAAAATGGCTGAGAATGTTCAAATTAGGCTTCTGCGGGATCATTAAAAGCTACAGGACTAACTATAGATTGTGACTAAATACCTAAGTGGATCTGGGACCATTAATAAATTGGGGTCACGCATTGAGAATAATAGTTATAATTTTTTTCTAATTTGGCCAAAATAGATAGGATCAGAAAAGTCATGGGGCGGCGCTGTGACCAATATGACTAAATGGGTCTGAGACCAAATAACTTAAGTCTCGCAGATACCTAGTTCAATGGACTACGTGAGAACTTGTTCCTACAAAATGTCGATGATAGTGAATTTTGAGAAAATGTGACCATTACTAATTGAGTTCGCCGAGGGAAAATGAAACAATTGTTTGATTGCTTCAAGCTGTTAACCAAAAGACTTATAAATAATTCTCAAAATCAGAAGTATAGAAAATGAAATCTGGCCATTCATAAAAACTAACTGAAAAATAATGAAATTGCAGGATAAATAATTGAGACTTCACTCCTTGATTTTAGACCATGAGCATAAAAAATAATCATTACACTATATTGAACTTAAAAAATAGATAAACAAGAAAACATATATGTTGGAAAATATTAGAATGAATGTGTGCGATTTATAAATGCCTTATCAAGTAAACACAAAAAGGAAATTCGGATGTGATATGATTAATCAAACAAATAGGGATTTTACGTAGAAAGGCATTTCTTGATTTATATATATATATATATACATAGATAGCCAAATCTTTAAGAATTAAATTTGAAAAAAAAATTTTTAATAAATGATTTCGCAGATAATAATACAGGTTAAATTCTGAGGTACCAGAATTTGATTTGTCCCAGTTCCACACGCGTTCAATGAAATTTCCGTGTCCAATGGTCCAAGACATAGCCTCTATTTTACAGCTACTACATAATAATGAAATCACGCACAATTTATATGAAATGCAAATTTATCTGAAGAATAACATACAGTAAATTTTTTAAAAAATCGCTAAAAATTCAACGTAAAGTCCATTGAACATTCAAAATATAACCACTTTATGATAAAAGCACTGATATTATGCTTCACTTGTTAAGTAAAATAACTAACTAAATAACCTATAACAAACAAAATGTCCAATAGCAACAAATTGTTAAGAATGTCTATTCATCGATATAAACAATGCAATGTCATAAATGCCACAAAAACGCATCCTAAAAAACTTAAGTGATAAATGTTAATCTTTAGAAAACACATGACATTGGATAATTTAGTCCGGATATGAAACAAAAACAAGACTATTGGACTAACAACAAAGTCGGCTTAAATATTTTAAGTGGTTAAATATTTTTACCAAATAGTAAACGTAATGCAAAGAATTAAATTAAGACATTTGGCAGAATCGTAAAATAGTTCCACATTAGAAAATTAAATTCTGTATTTTTTCCAAGAGAGCGGGTAAGGAAGTAAGATTTCCGATGTTCCAGATAGATTTATAGAAGATTGCACTTCAGATGTACGTGCAGTTAAATTTAAATTTAGCCGTACAAAGGGAATTGTGCAACTACATATCTACTACATGGTTTGTTCTAAACCGCAGTTGTAGGCGACCTTTGACAGCGGCAAAATATGAAATTAAACGGCGGCGGCTAACGCACACCATATTAAAGCATCACAGTTATAATTGGACCATGTATACAACATTTAAATCAAAATAGTATTTTAATTAAGAGTTAAATAAATATCTTTGATTAAATCAGTACTGTTAATTGTTAAAGAAAACAGAACCCTGTGTAAAAAATACCCAAAAACAAGCTAAGGATGGCCCGCGACAT
>CABFPE010001648.1:0-25836 GCA_900660155.1 Hofstenia miamia
ATTTTCACTCAGTTGAAAAGGTCAATAGAGTGCGAATTTAGCTGAGGACATAATGGTAATCAACAAAATGGAAAGGACATAATGGAGATCAACAAAAGCTAAATTTTCACTCAGTTGAAAAGGTCAATAGAGTGCGAATTTAGCTGAGGACATAATGGTAATCAACAAAATGGAAAGGACATAATGGAGATCAACAAAAGGTGTTTCCCCGTGAACAGGTCTCAAGGGAAACAAGAAGAAATCGAAAACATTGCAGAATGGTAATCAACAAAATGGTAATCAACAAAATGGTTAAATCAAAATTTAGTTAATGCTCACGTGGAACAGTGAGTTCTCCACATATAACCATAGTAGCCCCAGCATAGTCTTTCATTAAAATTGAACCAATCTCTGCAGATCTTTGTATATTTGCACGACGCTCACGAATTACACTCTGCCACTGAAACTCTAAATCTCGTCTTTGCTCAATGTTTTCTCTGGAATCATAGTCTCCCGAAAAACCTGTAATATATGCGTACAGAGCCCAAGGACGACGATGGATAGGTCGCGTAAATTCAGCACCATGACCTGAATTGTGCTCATTTAATCTCCGTCTTAAATTACATGTTTCCCCAACATATTTCAACTCGGTGTTTTTTGTACTTACTAACAGATAACAATATCCTGCAGGTTGAGAAGGCAGCTCACGATGGAAAGGATTGAAAATATGGTGTCTCTGCTCAACAACACGATTAACTGTTTGTTCATTACCTAACACTAAAGGCCGAGCCACCTTAAGCATTACTTCATCTGTATATGTATCCCATTGAGATGTTTTAGCGGCTAGTGTACTGATGGCTAACAATGTATCCTGCTTAGACCCAACAAATGTTAATCCTTCAAGAAATTTTACTCTTGACAAAACAACAAGCAACTGTTCTTTCAACCATAGTTTATATTTGGAATTCAATAAGGAAAACTGTGTTGCTATATTTGGGATGGTATCCCCAATTACTTTATGAATAGTAGCAGCAACATAGTGCTTGAGTGGAAACTGTGTACGTCTTGCAATAGTTTGTCGCCTAATAAGACAAGATCTTGTAGTAATTTTACGAATAACAACTTCTTGACAATTAGCCAAAATTTCATTATTAATAAGCCTGGTACCAGGTGGCGCAAACTTTACTGTTACAGTACATTCTTGACTATTGAATGACTCAACAACACACAGTTGACCCTGAGTAAAATGTTTTGTTTGATCATTGTACGTTGCTCTCATTACAACACCTCTATAAATCAACAACTCTTGTTGTTCCAACACACAACGATTTATGAAAGGAACTATATTATCATCAGGTTCTACCCACACACTACCACCATCTCGACTTATTTCATCAACTGCTTTGGAAGAAAATATTTCATTTTCATTTAAAGTACCCCGTATATTTCTGTGAAAACTTTCAACAGCTTCTTTTTCAGCACTTTTTTTACCAAACACTCTCAAAATATTGGAATCAGCAAGATCATTCCAAGTTGGCACAAAACAACAATTTAATGAAATAAGACTGCAAATTTCATTGACTTGATCATTGTTCAAACTACTCATTCGCAAATACTCAATGCATTTTTGCAAATTACTGTCTAATGCACTGCGGACATAGTGCAATAATTTAAAGACTTTAAAGTTAGTTAACAATAAAGGACTATTCCAAATCAATGAACCATTTACAGGCGGCAGCTGTTTATGATCACCAGAGGCCAAAACAAGAACACCACCCCACGGTGATTTATTACATTTCACATGCTGCAATACTAGGTTAATAATTTCATACAACTCAGCACTAATTAATCCGATTTCTTCAATGGCAATTAATTCAAGTCGTTGTACATAAGCAAGTTTTAAAGGATCAGCAATCAAACGACTAATTGTGGATTGTGCCAAGCCTTGTACAGAAATATTAGGTGATCTTTCATCAACTGGAATTGGAAACAACAAATGAATGTGTGCACCTCCGAATTCAGTAGATTTTTCGCCTGAAATAGAAGTAAAGATTGCATTTACACCTCTTGCGACTGCATAAGCAACTGCAGTTTTCAAAACATGAGTTTTACCTGAACCCGGAGGGCCACACAAAATCTTACCAAACACAAATGTATTTACACCAGATAGAAACTCATCAATTGAATTTTTAAACTCTTTTAAAGCTTCACTTTGCTCAATAAATGACTCAAGTGATTGATTGTCAGCACGCTTAATACACGGAGTCCAGCTAATAGCATTACCTTCCAATAAGTCAACTTTACTTGGTATTTCAAAAATATCATTTTTTGACAACAAAAACTCACACAATGTGTTACGGCGGTCCATCAACAATGTATTTAATTTTTCTGAAGCTTCTTCTTGAAGATTTCTTAACAAAACAACAGGAGTTGCATTAAAGACCAACTGTTTTTCAACTATTGTACTATAAAACAATTCGAATGCATTTTTGAAAAGTCTATCAAAATTTTTTGAACCACCTGGAGTGAATTTTAACTCCTCAAGTACATACTTGCGAGTCAATTCATATGGGTCATTAAAGCCAAACCGTTCAAAGGCTTCAATGATTGAGCCACATTCAAATAAATCGATTTCTGTAATGTATTCTGTCATACTTAACAAAATATGAATTAAAAAACGTGATGGATTATTTGGCAAAACTCTAGGCAAAACAGGAACAGCACAATCTTTGCCAACATCAATAAAGCGATTGACCACAGAAGGGTCATTAATAGAATCAAGTACAAGCGTAATATTGTCAATTACCTGATTTTTGTCAGCATCATCTGAAATTCGGGCAGAGAGATATGCATCTACCTGCTGAATTGCTGACTCACGGACTTTGATTAAACCACCTTCTCCATCAATCCATGGAGATTGCATATAATCAACTTTTAAATGCTTCTCATGTGGACTGATAACAATGTTATTAACTTTCTCAGCTTTTAACTGAGTGCGTGTAAACCAGGCAAAATATTGCTTAGGATTGCCTATGACTGTCAACTCAGGTGGCCTAATGCCAAATTCCGTAATTTTATCCCGAGAATAATTTGAAACATCCCGATCACTTAAGAGAAGTTTTTGATTGTGATTAAAGCATCTATTTTGCGGCAAATTTAGCACGTCTTCTCTAACACGACAAGCTTCTGATTTGACATTACCAGCATTACCAGAAAATTCTTTTTGTCTTAAAACAACAACACCAGGTCTGCACTCCATTGGCAGAGTAGACACATGAATGAACTCAGTATTCTTAACAACATATGGCAAATCAAACAACCACCAGATAGATTCACAATTTGACAGTGATCTACCACTTGGACCTTTGTGGACGGCATTATCATTAATTTTGACACCAGTAATTTTATTATTTTTTACAGCATCAACTTCAGCTTCAATTTCGTCTTCGGTGAGAGCTTTAAATTTAATTTTAGCACGTTCCTCTACACCTGCAGCATACTTTGCAAGGTAGCGGGCAACATTCACATCACTACAGATAAGAAGATTGCTACTGCTTAAAGTTAACGCAAACAAAAAAGGATTTGTTGGACAAAAATGTTCATGTCTAGAAGCAGGATAAGTATATTTCCCAGTACGAAGTTCGGCACAAATTTCATAAAAATCAAAGTCTAGGACCTTAACATCACCAAATTTCGAGTATCGACCGAAATAACCTGCTAAATTGCATTTTACCAAAAGCTTCCAGACATCATCTGAGTGTTGCAATTCAAACTTTTCAAAAGCATACTCATTTGAATAATAACGTGGAACTCGACACACTTTTTTACCATCTCTAATTTTTTTTGGCAGCGATACCTAGCTTTTTCGCATGAATGTGTTTGAATAGCAGAAACCTTAGAAGTAAAACTAACGAAATCATTATTTCCTACTAAAGGAAAAATACCCATTTCATGAAATTGATGAAAAACATTATTGACACATGCTGATTGACCAGCAACCTTAAATTTCACCTCGTTTGAATTCTTGTCATTGTTTGCACACCAAACAAGAGCATGAATATGAGGTAGATTCCCTTGTGAGTCTTGAAACTCATACCTATACCATAATTTTTTAATTTTACCTAGTGGCTGTTCATCCGATTTCTCTATAAATTCCATCAAATAATGGGAAGCTCTCTCCCAAGCTAACGTAATCTCAACCATGGCGGACTGTACTTTCATTTTAGTGTATTCATCTTGTGATATACCCGAAATTACATATTGCTCCCAATTATCATTTGTCCATCTTTTGACAGCTTCAAAGATTGGTTTTACACCTGGATGTTCTGATTGATTGCAAGTCAAAGTTAAAAAGTACGTTGGGGATTCATTTGCAATCAAATGTGAAAGTTCATTTACGCATTTTCGCGAGTCTGCTACTTCGAAAGGAAGAATGGCTTCTTGGTCGCCAACCATAACTTGATTCTTGTTATCAGTGACTTCCTCAAACCCTCTAGTTAACACAATACGCGTGGGCTTACTAGACAAATCCAAATTAAAAATAACATCAAATGCATACTGAATGTATCTTGGATCAGTGGATGTCAAAAGTTCAGCATTAGCAATACGCGACAGAATTTGTTCTTTAATCCCAGCAAAACCTAATTTAGAATTTTCAGAAGTTCTTTTATACAAAAATTTAGGAATTGCACCAGTCACACTTCCGTCATGATTCATGTGCCAAAATATACTCGTAAAGAGCATTCCTTCAGGATAAACAATTGGAATAGACTTTCCTTTACATGTAGAAACAATGTTTTCAAAAAAACGTCTTGCGGCAATTGTGGAATGAATTTTTTGTTGCTTACGGAAAAGCAATCCAATATTTTGGTTCAAAAGAACATGACCCTCAATATAATTTGTTTTTGAAAACACTGGAACATCACCAGCATTAGAAAAAATAATTGGTTGAAGTTCTTCTTCATCTTCGGAATTGCCATCAACACCTCCGAAAGTCAAAAAATTTTCAAAAGGTTGAGCAGCATTTTCACGTTCCATTTCCATGTCTGTATCAACAACATCTTCATTTACAACATCTGACAAAATTGAACTTGATGGACGTGGCTGAGTGCGCATATTTTGAATAACAACAGGCCGAGGTACAACATTCACATGAAACTCACTGCTATATGCAGATAAGATGTCATTACTGTGTTTTCTACACAAACCCGCAAAGCAGTCTTCCCGCGGACAAGAATACATCAACTTCAAATTACAAGGAGCATATGGCCCAATGCTTAAATCAGAATCCAATAAACTAGCTTGTATTTCTCGTGAATAACAACATTTTTTGTCTGAACAAGCTTTTTCTCGAATTAAATGTATATGATGTACATTACAAGACATAATAGTTTGGCCTCCAATGTAGGACATGTAATTTGATTTTAACTTTTCGAAACTAACGTTTTCAACAGCAATATACATAACAATACGCCAATTTCGGCGTGTTATCTCACAGATATCGTTTTCACATTTTACTGGCAGACAACCATGTTTCAACTGCCACCATTTTATACATTCAATATCTGATTCTGAATAAACATGTCTATAGTTATTATGAGAATTAGAAATTGATGCAATTGCAAATAACTTATCATTACAAACAATAACTTTAGGAAGAGGCGCAGCTTGCCTCATACTTGATAAGCTTTCTGTAGTATATAACACAATGCAATTAACAGCAGAAATATCAGCTTCTGCAAAATGATCATTTACAAAAACAAGTAAATTATTGCGGCGCCGGCATTTTAGTGTAACAGTAAATGGTACAGTACCCAACATATATGCTACATCCTCAAAATGACATGAATGATCAGTAGATGAACTGATAAACAATTTGCAAATTTGATCAAGGAATTTAAGAGATACATAATTACATACATAATTACGTTTTCTTTTGAAAACATTTTGATAAAAATACAATACACATGCTTTCAACCAATTATGGGTAATATTTTGACTAATGTCTTTGAAAGACAAGGATGTACTTTGGAAAAGTACAATAAATAAATTATAGCAAAGATTATATATAAACGATTGATGTGAAAATTTAAAATTTGGTTGGTATGGCATAGAACAAAATCCATTAGAATCAAAACTTAAAATGACCCGAGAGGGGAGCTCAATAACGAGATTAGGATTTACGCGATTTATTGATGGCACTTGGCTTTCAAATATATCACATTCAATTTGACTTTGATTAAGAGCAATATTGTGTGATCCATTTTCATCAACATCACTATTATTAAAAGAAACCATAGCTTCGTCTAAATTTTCACTGGGCAAACTTAAACATGACTTGTCTATATTAATTTTAACAGTACAATTACCAGTAGAGAGGGCAATAGAATCAATTAGGCTAACATTCGTTGACCCTTCTAAGGACTTTTCAACATCACTACTTGAAATTATAACATGTGGGTTTACGAAAAAATCAGGAGCATCTTCAGGAAAATCAATTCCTGCACGCGATGAAACATTGTCAACTACATCGGGTCTATTTCGTAGAATCAAATTTTCTGATAGCATTTGAATATGTGAATGCTTATCAAAGCGCGGCTTGTTTGATAAACTGCATGAACTGAGACCTGAGTAGCCACCACGTTCCTCATACAATTTCCAGCTGTGTGTGGCATAGCCAACTTTACCCGGATGTAATACATGCGAATGAATTGTAGCTGGACCTAATCGGTCTGCATGTGGCGAAGGAATTGTTTCTATAACAGGGTTTCGAGGAACATGAACAAGTTTTAAATTTGAACCTTTAGTGTGCATTTTGCAAGTTAGTATACACAAACCATGCTCAATATCATAACACAAAGACGGATTAACATGAATTGATCCTAACACCGTTATATTACCTCTGCTCCAATCTTCACGGAGCCCTTGAAAATTTGCTTGATAGTTAGCTTTAAAATGCTTATAAGAAGGATCAAATTTTGGCAAATAATGACAAAATGGAATTTTACCTGCTCTTTCAATAAATTCATGTTCGCCCATAGGGCATTTTACTGTTCGTGCTGGGTACTGATTTAAACATTTAACAAAATCGGCGGCTTTATAAGTACCCATTAATGCTTTAAAATTGATAATATCCTTTGTGACATCAATAAATATAGGCGGAGTGCTTAAACATTCCTTAATGCAATTCGGCAGCTGAAAATTAATATGTTGCCAATTTAACCGCAGAGTTGCAGGAATACATTGCCAAAATTTTTTGGCTAAATTTTCAGACAAATTTTCGCAACATTTAAAAAGAAATGTGTACAGTGCAGAGCACCATCCGACATTCCAATTGCATTGTTTGGTTTGAACGAAGGCAGCACAAAATTCACATAAACTTATAGAAGTCATACCATGCAGATCCTTTGCTTTAAATGCAAGACAGTGATGAAATACTACGGACTCGATTTGCACCTCTTGAAGTGAAACATGCGCACGTCGACATCCATAACAATCATCAACATTAGAAGGAATATCAGTCACAACACATAATGGTTCAACATCCTAATAATTAAGATCAGAAAAAATAAACAATGAATTCCTTAATAAATAGCAATAATTACATACCAAATTATACATCCTTAAGCAACATTATGTAGAATGATAAATGCATTAAATAGTCTTATAGATACTCAAGGTAACGAAATTGAAATAAATAAAAAATCAAAAGTTCGGATTAAAGCTTAAATGAACTTAATACGAATTTACGCTACTTAGAGTATTCAAACAAATCGAATTGTTGTTTCACGATTGGAGAGGTTAGGATTAAACAATAATATACAGACTGGCCAACCTATTTCCATCTGCAGGAAAAAGAACCTACTTATTCCTCTACGACCTAATGCAAATATTGCGGATTAACAGATTAATACATTATTTCAGTTCGTTTTTCTATGTGCAAGGAAATCATCAGATTGCAAAGAAATTATATTAATATTATAACCACCAATATTATTCGAATGTTCTACAAAAATATAAAAATACATCATGTGAAGGATCCATGCACATTATTTTAAATCAAATATAAATATAGTAACACAATTGATTCAATTTCAAACATCAATATATAGAAACTTAACATTTTGAAGTAAATAAAAAAATAAAATTACAAAGCAAACATTCATTTTAAAACCTTAATAGAATAAAGCAAATATATCTTATCAAGAAATAATACATCAAAGATGTTATTGATCCCTAACACAAGTTTAAACGAAAAATAAATGTACTAACTCTAGCCAAAAATTGTACAACAATATATTTAACTTAGTATTTTGTAAGAAAATGCGATCGAAACAATGACACAAAAAGATTGAAATCCATGATATAATGAAAAATAATTAAACATATACACTATAATGACAGACCACTAGAGAACGACTACTTTGAATTCTTTATAATGGTTATCAAAGTAATTGACATTCAATAACAATATCAGATTCAATATAATAAGCAAACAAATATAACACAGGCTTTAATATAGCAAATTCAAATTCACACGTATATATAGTAACCATTTGAAACATCAATACATTCTAGTTAAACAATTTGCTATGAAAAAAGGAATGAAGCTAAGCCAACAGATGATTTATATTTTGATCGATTAAAAATATTTTATATCCATACACTATAATGCAATACTAAGAAAACTTTGTACTCTTAATAACGATAATTTTTATGAAATAACTAAATGGAATTGAGAAGCAATAATAGCAGTAATATCGAATTCAATACAATAGCTCGAAGTTGAACAAAAATCTTTCTGCAAACGAAAATTAAAAAAAGTAGCTTAAGGTATTAAAATATTTGAAAGGGCGTTTCAAGATTTTACAGAATCACTAAGTAGAATTGCGATTCAATAATAATACCAGATTCAATATTAAAGTATTAAGGCGAATAAAGAATATAGAACAAATGGCCGACGTTAAAGATACAATTTTTATAAACAAAAAAACCAAACAGTTACATATGGAGCTATTGCATCGAAACCTTGATCGGATAATCAAGTTTTTGATACAAATACCCTATAATAATAGGGTTCCGAAATGGGCAGTTGAAACATTCAAATTCACAAGTATAATTAATGATTCCATTTGAAGCATATATACTTTCTAGTTAAACAATTTGTTATGAAAAAAAGGAATGAAGCTAAGCCAACAGATGATTTATACATTGATCGATTAAAAATATTTCATATCCATATACTATAACACAATACCAAAAAAATTATAACTTTGTACTCTTAATAACGATAATTTTTATGAAATAACTACATGGAATTGCGAAGCAAAAATAATATCGGATTCAAAATAATAGCTCGAAAGTCAACAAAAAAGACGACTCACGCAACTTGATGTATTAAAACTGTTTGAAAGCCGCTTCAAAATTGCATAGATAATCATTTAACAATAAAACTCTAATACTGTAACAAGAAATACATATTTAAAAGAATAATATTGTACAGTAATCCTATCGATTCGTTCTTCAACACTAATGCATTGAATTAAAAATTTTCTAAGAAAAAACTATTGAAACTTTTATACAAATAGATCGAAGCATTGACCGTTCAAACATTTATGATATATAAAAACACTATAATATAATATATGAACATAAATATAATACGCATTTTGATCTAACAAACGAAGCCCGTTTGTAATAGGAATAGCTGTCCATTTATATAAATGAATTACTTTTCTTATTAATTTCAATTATAGATAAATTGTTGCTAGGTAACAGAAATAACAAAAAGGACATTGGGATCGCGATTGCAATGAACAAAATGAACTATGACTTAAGTGCTATATTGAGATATGATCAATATTTGTAAAATTTATATTTAGTTGCTATTTTCGTTTTTGATTTGTAGAAATAAATAGAATATTGCGGCAGGCTTCTGTATTAAAATTGATAGAATGAACAAAATATTTAATCTAAGTTGCTGATGCGGATTATTAGCTGAGTTAATCTTTTTATAATTAAAAATTACTAATTTAACGTAAATTATCACTATTTTAAAAGACATGGGAACACACAAAACAAATAAATTGTTTCAGACTTCAAAAATTACTAGATAAAATTATGTAGAAAACTAGCTTACCTCAACTGCAGTTTCAGCAATGGGAAGAGAATCAAAATTCATCTAAAAAATACAAGTTTAAGATGATGGAAAACGTGGGAATTTATTTATAGCTAAATAATCAAATATTAACAAAAAGAAAGTCGATGCAATAACTATTGAAAAATATTATATATATAATTCATTTTTTAAGTGCTTAAAATTTTAGTGAAAATTGCATACCTCAACTGCAGCAGTTGAAGTTTCATCTGGTGGGGGGGAAACATCATTCTAAAAGCATTAATACTTACGGAAAATTAATAAATGTTACTAATAAATAAGAGGAAAGAAAAAAATTTAGTGCAAACAGATGCTTCGTGGTCATTATTCTAAAAAAACAATTACTAACCAATAAATATTACTTAACTAATATTACTCAATTAAAATATCTATCATGTCAACAGTTTGAATTCGATTTTCTTGACATAAAAACAACTACTTACAGCTAATATAAAATTTAAATAATAAATCATGTTAACTCACGGGATCAACACTAACTAGTGCTTCAATTGGTGCTACACGAGGGACAGACATTCGAAGTTTTTTTCTGCATCTTTTGCAGAGTTCTTCGTTCTTACGTTTTAAATGCGTACAAGTGTTATTCATTTTTAGACTCTAGAGTCCAGCCGAATAAGCCTGCACATGGCTATTTATACTTGCTGGCATATTGAGGCCAATTATTGACCAATGAGCGCTCACAAAATGCGTATCGCTAATGAGTGCTCATGAGCTGCTTAGCGCTACGGGACGCTACGGGAGTAATCAGCAGCTCCAGATAGTTAATAATTTGTCGAAAATCGAAGAAAATTAAATGTTCTAAGAGTTCGGGAAAAATATATAAATACAATAACATAATAGTTAATCATTGAAACCCAACTAAATTTAATTGTCATTAATAGGATATATAATTTAAAGTCGATCGGACAAATATGTACTGAGATAACGATGTTTAAATTTAGTTGGGAATTAAAAATGACGATTTTATTCGATCGTATTTATTGCTCTAAAAATGGTAAAATTTGATAAAATCCAAAAAATAAAAATTAGTTTGTCGTAGAAGTAATCAGTGCGCATCAAATGATATTTAAACTGTATCCATAGCATTAAAAATCATGGAGCTATAGGTCTCCAAAGATAGTCTACCCTATAAATTTCAATAATCGATTATAAGAGAAGTGGTAAAATTGACAAATCCTATTGGAGGGTGCGGTGGAATGAGAAATGATATATCCAAAAAATAAAAAATAATTTCACATAGAGTTATTGATTAGCTAGAGAATGCTGTAATTTTTATGCATATAGCGTCAAAATTGACTTTGCAGTAGCCTTCTGAATTGGGACTACCGCATTGTTAAAATCGCATGACTGCTATTCAATGTAAATGTGCAAGATATTTAGTTCATGATAGAAAGATAATTTTTTATAATTGTAATAATGTTATTTTTACTCTTAAAAAATAACTTTTGTACTTGTAGTTCAATTCAAATTGAATATGCTGCATCCATTTTGAATTTACAATAAGTATTTAGATAAAAGCTATATTAATTAATTAATTTTTACAAGTACACAATACAGCTAAAACTATACATTTACGTATTAGAACTCGCTTCCGAATTCATAATAATTCAAAAATCAGTACAAATTTCATCTTAATATTGATTCACATGTATTTCAAGTTAAACATCGATATTTAAGCCTAGATGAATACAATTTTTACGAATACCTGAATAATTAAAAAAATTAGTTTAAATAGAATACTATAAATGTATGGCTATCAAACAATTCGCATTAAATTAAAGTTTATTTTGACATGTTTCCAAACTTACTACAAATTTTAAAATTGTCAGACAGCAATTCGCATTAAATTAGAGTTATAATGTATAAGTTTCATCTGCTTCGACTTATTATCATTCTATTGCTGAAAGCTTGATCAATAAATTTTTTTAAGGGTAAAGCGTACATTGAAAATATTATAATAAAATATTTTGACATGTTTCCAAACTTACTACAAATTTTTTGAAATTGTCAGACAACAATTCGCATTAAATTAGAGTTATAATGTATAAGTTTATTCTGTTTCGACTTAGTATCATTCTATTGCTGAAAGCTTGATTAATAAATTTTTAAGTGTCAGACAACAATTCGCATTAAATTAGAGTTATAATGTATAAGTTTCATCTTATTATAAATTTTAGAATTTTCAGACCCCAATTCGCATTAAATTTATAAATATACTGCTATCATTTAAAATTGAGTTTTTGTAACCTTGAATGATTTTCCGAATTGATATAAATAATAAAAAATTCAAAAAACAATATCGGTATATAGTTAAAGATTAAAATTTTTTTTATTCTACTTGTGAAATGATGCATTAAGTAAAAAATTAAATTTAATTCAAAATTTATAAGTGTAAGGCTATCATTTAAAATTGAGCTTTTAAAAGTGTGAATGATTTTCCGAATTGATACAGGTAATAAAAATGTTTAAATACCAACTTTGCATTATTTCTAGCGATGTGGTAAATATCATATTTTTATGTATCACATACTATTTAATTGTAATTAAAATAATTATTGATATTTCTTACACATACAAAAAAATTACAAGCACAATAACAAACGTTGAAAAGTATTTAAATAAGTCTGGCAATTCTTTCTGAGGGTCCAGCTGCGTAATTTGTTTCATTTTCAGCCATCGCCAGTTGGATTTTTTGAAATTCTCCAATTGGAACCATTCGAACAACATTGAATTTCTTAATATCCGAGAAAGTATCATCGGTTCCTCGTGACCAGCCATATATTTTCCACAGTTGGATATCTTGGAGCTTCTTCATACCTTTATGTCGCAACTCCTGCGAGTTAATAGAGGAGATAGGCATCTAAACAAATTTACTATAACTACTCAAATAAACAACGTATGTAATATTAAATTAGAAATATACAGATTGTATTACTTATGCCACCACGCAAACACTACATAAGATAAAGTCAGATCATGGTTAAATATTTCTTAAGAATACAACAAATATATACTAGTTATTAAGAAAATCCAAGTGGTTTACAAATTGATTCAAGTAAAATTGAAATAGTGAGTCTAAATTTAGCATTAATTTAGGGTTATAATGCATATGACAATTAAAGCTTAAAAGATTGTATTAAATTCATAGCGCACATCAAGGCTTATAAACTAAAATATACTTACATTGAGAGCTTCTCTTTCAAACAGGTATTTTGTCAACGTCGTAGATGTAACCTCCATTTTCTTCTTTATTTTCAGAAGCTTAAAAATGACGGTAATATTCCATCTCTCGCTGGCTTTGGCATCCATACAAATACTGCATGGCATTCCATATGCACCATCACAGAGGTTGCCACTACAGCAGGTACTTGAAAAAATCGCTACGAATTTAATAACTGAGGCGTCGATTGCTTCACAAAAAAACTTGAAGCTGCTATCATTCTGTAGCTCTATTGGACGAAGTGCTATTCTCCCATCATCCAACTCTGCATCTACCAAAGCATTTCTTGATTTAATAATGCAGGTCTGACCCAAAGTCAGCTTTGTATACTCTGGGTCAAGAACCATAACGATTTTTCCTATAGCAATTCCGTGTCCAGCCATTCTGAGAAGCACTTTCGTTTCAGCTTCAGACTTGGTGAACATCACGAACATGTCTCCCGAATTAATATCTCTAAATAAAGGGTAAGAATATTTATAATGATGAATATATACTTACGCAAAGACTAACATTTTGTGATAGTTGGCCTCTGTAATAATCTTCTTTCCCTTAGAAGTCTTATTTGTCATAGAAACACTGCCTGAGGTTCTTACATGACACAGCATGGCCGTCATCTGCTGATCAAAAAATAGCTCGCCATCGCTATCTTCATCATCCAATTCCCGCTTCATCTTAATAAGATTTGTTTCTCGCAGTTCCAAGGCAAGTGCTGTGGCTTTATCATCGGAGAGGAAGTTAATGTAAGACATGATACAATGAAATGATGGTACTTCATAAGTTTGTATATTTATATTAAACAATAAACAAATTTCATTGGTCCTTTTCTTTTTATGGATACTTGTCCATCAAAAATGCGGTCCCTTTGTGATTCAAATTTTGATTGAAATGTAATGGTCGTTGTTTGCTTAGTGCCTGTCACTTAATTGTTAACCCCAGGATTTTTGGTTAGAATGTATTTCAGTATTGTTTGGGATGATAAACCACCAATTTCTACAAATGAAATGTTTGCTTAGTTCCCGTAACTTAAAAGTTAAGCACCGCAATTTTGGTTGATTGGCTTGTGGTCAAGCGCCATAAATTATAATTGCTTAAAATTGCATCCACAAATTGCGCACAACTATTATAGCACACTATGTATCAAATAGTGAATATAATATATTAAAAATACCTAATATTAATGCAAATTTTGTTCAAATTTTATTAGCACTAATCTACGCAACTATTTTTTGAATGCTTTCGAACTGATGTCATATCGAAATTGTGTTTGCAGTTGCAATTAGCATGTTTATGTTTTTTTCTACTTAGACTCCAAATTCGCATTATTATTATTAGATATACAAATTTGTTATTTTCTGGTTATTGGTAATGAATTAAATGCAAAGTCAGAGCTTATATCTAAATGTATTAATATACTCACACCACCTAAAATGAATTTGAAGATGCTTATATCCGTTTGCGAATTGGTATAGGTAATAATAAATTAGCAATAAACCCGGGTTGTCCACCGGACGATTATTGAATTTAAATATGAACCTAAATTTAGAAAATGCTACAATCGGTAAATATATGGATTATAAACTATTTCAGTTTTAAAGTAATAAAAAATTTTGGATCCCAAAATCACCTTAATATTAGAGATATAATGAATTTATTATTTCTACTTATCAAATTATAGGTTAACCTAACGTTTTATAATAATCGATTATAAGAAGAGTGTTAAAATTGAAAATTTCTATTCGTCGTTGCTATAGAAGGAAAATTAATATATCCAAAAAATAAGAAATCAAATTCACATAGAGATATTGATTAACTAGAGAATGGTATATTATTTATACCCATAGCGTCGAAATTGACTTTTATTGTCATTAATAGGATATATAATTTAAAGTCGATCGGACAAATATGTACTGAGATAACGATGTTTAAATTTAGTTGGGAATTAAAAATGACGATTTTATTCGATCGTATTTATTGCTCTAAAAATGGTAAAATTTGATGAAATCGAAAAAATAAAAATTAGTTTGTCGTAGAAGTAATCAGCGCGCATCAAATGATATTTAAACTGTATCCATAGCATTAAAAATCATGGAGCTATAGGTCTCCAAAGATAGTCTACCCTATAAATTATAATAATCGATTATAAGAGAAGTGGTAAAATTGACAAATCCTATTGGAGGGTGCGGTGGAATGAGAAATGATATATCCAAAAAATAAAAAATAATTTCACATAGAGTTATTGATTAGCTAGAGAATGATGTAATTTTTATGCATATAGCGTCAAAATTGACTTTGCAGTAGCCTTCTGAATTGGGACTACCGCATTGTTAAAATCGCTTGACTGCTATTCAATGTAAATGTGCAAGATATTTAGTTCATGATAGAAAGATAATTTTTTATAATTGTAATAATGTTATTTTTACTCTTAAAAAATAACTTTTGTACTTGTAGTTCAATTCAAATTGAATATGCTGCATCCATTTTGAATTTACAATAAGTATTTAGATAAAAGCTATATTAATTAATTAATTTTTACAAGTACACAATACAGCTAAAACTATACATTTACGTATTAGAACTCGCTTCCGAATTCATAATAATTCAAAAATCAGTACAAATTTCATCTTAATATTGATTCACATGTATTTCAAGTTAAACATCGATATTTAAGCCTAGATGAATACAATTTTTACGAATACCTGAATAATTAAAAAAATTAGTTTAAATAGAATACTATAAATGTATGGCTATCAAACAATTCGCATTAAATTAAAGAATATTTTGACATGTTTCCAAACTTACTACAAATTTTAAAATTGTCAGACAGCAATTCGCATTAAATTAGAGTTATAATGTATAAGTTTCATCTGCTTCGACTTATTATCATTCTATTGCTGAAAGCTTGATCAATAAATTTTTTTAAGGGTAAAGCGTACATTGAAAATATTATAATAAAATATTTTGACATGTTTCCGAACTTACTACATATTTTTTGAAATTGTCAGACAACAATTCGCATTAAATTAGAGTTATAATGTATAAGTTTCATCTGCTTCGACTTATTATCATTCTATTGCTGAAAGCTTGATCAATAAATTTTTTTAAGGGTAAAGCGTACATTGAAAATATTATAATAAAATATTTTGACATGTTTCCGAACTTACTACATATTTTTTGAAATTGTCAGACAACAATTCGCATTAAATTAGAAATCTATTGCTATCATTTAAAATTGAGTTTTTGTAACCTTGAATGATTTTCCGAATTGATATAAATAATAAAAAATTCAAAAAACAATATCGGTATATAGTTAAAGATTAAAATTTTTTTTATTCTACTTGTGAAATGATGCATTAAGTAAAAAATTAAATTTAATTCAAAATTTATAAGTGTAAGGCTATCATTTAAAATTGAGTTTATAAATGTGAATGATTTTCCGAATAGATATAGATAATAAAAATGTTTAAATACCAACTTTGCATTATTTCTAGCGATGTGGTAAATATCATATTTTTATGTATCACATACTATTTAATTGTAATTAAAATAATTATTGATATTTCTTACACATACAAAAAAATTACAAGCACAATAACAAACGTTGAAAAGTATTTAAATAAGTCTGGCAATTCTTTCTGAGGGTCCAGCTGCGTAATTTGTTTCATTTTCAGCCATCGCCAGTTGGATTTTTTGAAATTCTCCAATTGGAACCATTCGAACAACATTGAATTTCTTAATATCCGAGAAAGTATCATCGGTTCCTCGTGACCAGCCATATATTTTCCACAGTTGGATATCTTGGAGCTTCTTCATACCTTTATGTCGCAACTCCTGCGAGTTAATAGAGGAGATAGGCATCTAAACAAATTTACTATAACTACTCAAATAAACAACGTATGTAATATTAAATTAGAAATATACAGATTGTATTACTTATGCCACCACGCAAACACTACATAAGATAAAGTCAGATCATGGTTAAATATTTCTTAAGAATACAACAAATATATACTAGTTATTAAGAAAATCCAAGTGGTTTACAAATTGATTCAAGTAAAATTGAAATAGTGAGTCTAAATTTAGCATTAATTTAGGGTTATAATGCATATGACAATTAAAGCTTAAAAGATTGTATTAAATTCATAGCGCACATCAAGGCTTATAAACTAAAATATACTTACATTGAGAGCTTCTCTTTCAAACAGGTATTTTGTCAACGTCGTAGATGTAACCTCCATTTTCTTCTTTATTTTCAGAAGCTTAAAAATGACGGTAATATTCCATCTCTCGCTGGCTTTGGCATCCATACAAATACTGCATGGCATTCCATATGCACCATCACAGAGGTTGCCACTACAGCAGGTACTTGAAAAAATCGCTACGAATTTAATAACTGAGGCGTCGATTGCTTCACAAAAAAACTTGAAGCTGCTATCATTCTGTAGCTCTATTGGACGAAGCGCTATTCTCCCATCATCCAACTCTGCATCTACCAAAGCATTTCTTGATTTAATAATGCAGGTCTGACCCAAAGTCAGCTTTGTATACTCTGGGTCAAGAACCATAACGATTTTTCCTATAGCAATTCCGTGTCCAGCCATTCTGAGAAGCACTTTCGTTTCAGCTTCAGACTTGGTAAACATCACGAACATGTCTCCCGAATTAATATCTCTAAATAAAGGGTAAGAATATTTATAATGATGAATATATACTTACGCAAAGACTAACATTTTGTGATAGTTGGCCTCTGTAATCATCTTCTTTCCCTTAGAAGTCTTATTTGTCATAGAAACACTGCCTGAGGTTCTTACATGACACAGCATGGCCGTCATCTGCTGATCAAAAAATAGCTCGCCATCGCTATCTTCATCATCCAATTCCCGCTTCATCTTAATAAGATTTGTTTCTCGCAGTTCCAAGGCAAGTGCTGTGGCTTTATCATCGGAGAGGAAGTTAATGTAAGACATGATACAATGAAATGATGGTACTTCATAAGTTTGTATATTTATATTAAACAATAAACAAATTTCATTGGTCCTTTTCTTTTTATGGATACTTGTCCATCAAAAATGCGGTCCCTTTGTGATTCAAATTTTGATTGAAATGTAATGGTCGTTGTTTGCTTAGTGCCTGTCACTTAATTGTTAACCCCAGGATTTTTGGTTAGAATGTATTTCAGTATTGTTTGGGATGATAAACCACCAATTTCTACAAATGAAATGTTTGCTTAGTTCCCGTAACTTAAAAGTTAAGCACCGCAATTTTGGTTGATTGGCTTGTGGTCAAGCGCCATAAATTATAATTGCTTAAAATTGCATCCACAAATTGCGCACTACTCATTATAGCACACTATGTATCAAATAGTGAATATAATATATTAAAAATACCTAATATTAATGCAAATTTTGTTCAAATTTTATTAGCACTAATCTACGCAACTATTTTTTGAATGCTTTCGAACTGATGTCATATCGAAAATGAGTTTTCAGGTCAATGAGTGCTCATGAGCTGCTTAGCGCTACGGGACGCTACGGGAGTAATCAGCAGCTCCAGATAGTTAATAATTTGTCGAAAATCGAAGAAAATTAAATGTTCTAAGAGTTCGGGAAAAATATATAAATACAATAACATAATAGTTAATCATTGAAACCCAACTAAATTTAATTGTCATTAATAGGATATATAATTTAAAGTCGATCGGACAAATATGTACTGAGATAACGATGTTTAAATTTAGTTGGGAATTAAAAATGACGATTTTATTCGATCGTATTTATTGCTCTAAAAATGGTAAAATTTGATAAAATCCAAAAAATAAAAATTAATTTGTTGTAGAAGTAATCAACGCGCATCAAATGATATTTAAACTGTATCCATAGCATTAAAAATCATGGAGCTATAGGTCTCCAAAGATAGTCTAACCTATATATTATAATAATCGATTATAAGAGAAGTGGTAAAATTGACAAATCCTATTGGAGGGTGCGGTGGAATGAGAAATGATATATCCAAAAAATAAAAAATAATTTCACATAGAGTTATTGATTAGCTAGAGAATGATGTAATTTTTATGCATATAGCGTCAAAATTGACTTTGCAGTAGCCTTCTGAATTGGGACTACCGCATTGTTAAAATCGCATGACTGTGGACAGGTCAATGACAGGTAAACAACAGAAAGTTATGTAATAAAAATAACAATTTTAATCGATCGCATTAATCGCTCTAAAAATGGTAAAATTTGATGAAATCGAAAAAATAAAAATTAGTTTGTCGTAGAAGTAATCAGCGTGCATCAAATGATATTTAAACTGTATCCATAGCATTAAAAATCATGGAGCTATAGGTCTCCAAAGATAGTCTACCCTATAAATTATAATAATCGATTATAAGAGAAGTGGTAAAATTGACAATTTCTATTGGTCGATGCTATTGAATGAGAATGGATAAACCTCAAACATAAAACATAGTTTCACATTGAGCTAATAACTGTCAACATTTTGATATATAAACCTAATCCATAAGGTCAAAACTCGCGGAGAAATGGGGTAATCAGCAGCTTATGATAGTAATTTGTCGAAACTTAAAGAAAATTTAATGTTCCTAAGAGTTCGGGAAAAATATAAAGTATTATAATAGTTAATTTTTGAAACCCAACTATGGTGCATTTGTTTTCATTTTTGAGTACAACTAAATTGAATTTTCATATATAAGAGTTATCTAAATGTTCACTACAAAATTCGCATTATATTTGACTGTTTCAAGCATTTAAATTTTCACATAAATTAATTAAAGAAGTTAGATAAAAAATTTTCATTGATATGGCGAACACAATAAATTTTATATTAAGTTACTCTAAATGGGATCTTGGTCAGACCAGGAATAAGAACTACTGCATATTATTAAAAGTTATATGCTTCACTGTAAATACGCAAGATATTAAATTCATGATACAATAATAATTTTTGATTTAGTGCTTAAATAAAATTTTTTAAATTCACTACTACAGAATAAAATTTTTTTTAGCATTTTTGAATCGTTTTCCATATTGATATAAGTAGTAACAATGTTTATCATACAATTAATGAATATGTTCTTTCTACTAATATCATGCATCAAATGAAATTTCAATGTGACCCATGTCTTTTAGTTAGAGTTTAATTAAAAAAATACAAATGTATGGCCATCACATAAATTATAATGTTATAACTTTCTTGCGGTGTTCTAAAGTCCCACTTTCTTTAATGGCACCGCTTTGAATTTTTGACCTAATCACGTAGCTCACGCTCATTCCGGTGATGTTCTAAGGTCCCGCTTTCTTTAAGGGCCCCGCTTTGAATTGTTGAAATCATCCTAATCATGTGGCTCATGCTCATTCCCGTGACGTTCTAAGGTCCCGCTTTCTTTAATGGCTCCGGTTTGAACAATCTAAGATTGAGATTAAAGCATAGCCGCAAAATTGCTATTATATATATTAGGTCAATAAATCATTTGGATAATCATTTGCCGAATGTCTTCAACATTGATATTAGGTGCTTCAAATCTCAGACGTGCGTGTGCGTCACTACCAGCATTTATTATAAAGGACACCGAGATTGATGCCAGGGGTGGGAGAAGATTCCAACATTTGGTCAATTATGTTCCAAAAAATAAATATGAAATGATTATCATATTTATTGGAACAAATGATGTATACAGAAGTGGATCAGCAGCGACTTTCGAATACTATGTCAAAGAAGCTATAAAGAGCCTGCTCGTCCATTGCAAAAAAATCATTATATCCAAAATACCGGCAGTGAAGGATGAACTTAAAGAGAGGCAAAAGATTTTTAATGAAATTTTGCAAAAGAATTGCAATGGCAATACTGTCATATACAGCTCAAAATTCCTTACGATTCGAAAAAATTTTCTAAAGGATGGGATACATTTTAAAAGGTCCGAACATTTAAACATTCTTAGAGGCTTAGCCCAAACGAAAAAACATTTCTTATAAACTTTTGTAATTATTGTTAAAAATACAAATAAATATAAACTTTTTAGACTTGTAATTGAACTCTATTTAAAAATATGCATATACATGTACATAGAAAATGAATATTATAATATCTACTACTAAATTGGTAATAAAGTTGTGTACATTGAAACTAAATTTTGAAATGCTTGCGAATTGATATAAATATTAATTTTGCCTTAAATTTATAGTAATTTGATAATTTAAGTATTACACCAATATCTAGAAATTCACATTTGTTATTTTAAATGTCCGATGCTTTCAATTAATTAAGCTAATTTATATTTAATAATTGCAATAATAGAATGGGATCCATATCCTTCCCACTTCTTTAATATACTTAAAAAAATTAGCATAGGCTTACATTAATACATTTTCCTGCTTATAACAATAAGTGTCTGTTTGAACTAATGAACCATAATTATAATTTAATCTACGGAGTACATGCAAAATTTCATTTAGATAGCTTGAACTATTTTCAGATAATATATTTCAATATAAATTGTGTTGGCACTAAATAGCATATAACACTACATATGTGAACTATAAATTCTTTCATTTAATAAGCAGATATCTACGAAATTGAAATTGTATAGTTTTAGTAGTTTACAATAAATATATCGGTATTTCAAAATAGCATTTTTTTATTTATACATGAGGACTAGATCCGGGTTATGCATAGAACGTTTATTGAATATCAATAAATATTTAAATTTTAAAAATGGCACATTCTGTAAGATGTCCGACAATAAAAATACTAAATAAATTTTAATATATGAAAAAATGTTTCAGAATTAATTTAAGTACTATTGAAATTGTGAATATCTAATTCCTTACTTAGCAAACCGACATTATTACATTGGATTAGGGTAGCATAATCATCAAGTGAAAGATTAAATTTAATTCAAAATTTATAAATGTACGGCTCTCTTTTAAAATTGAGCTTTTAAAAGTGTGAATGATTTTCCGAATTGATACAGGTAATAAAAATGTTTAAATACCAACTTTGGATTAATGCTAGAGATGTGGTAAATATGTTATTTTTACGTATCACATAATATTTACTTGTAATTAAAATAATACCTGATATTCTTGAGCATACAAATAACTACAAACTATGTTCACCAGCACAAAAGTTGAAAAATTATTTAAATCAGTCTTGCAATCCTTTCAAAGAGTTAAAAATAAAAATAGGTTTGTCATAGAGCTATTCAGCACGCATCAATTAGTGTGAAAACTGTTTCGATTTTATGAAAACTCATGGACCAATATGTGTCCAAAGTTAGTCTACTCCATTAATTATATTAATCGAATCTTACAAAAGTGAAAAATGGATAATTTGTTTAGCCAATACTGTGCAACCAGTATAGATAAATGCGCAAAATAAAAAAAGTTTCACATGGAGCTATTGATTATCTAGAGAATGGTATATTATTTATGCCCATAGCGTCAAAATTGACTTTGTAGTAGCCTTCTGAAATGTGACTACCGCATTGTTAAAATCGATGGGTTGTAGACAGGTCAAGGACAAAGGAATTGCATTTGCTGACAGAAAGTTATGTAATAATATGACTATTTTTATCGATCGCATTTATCTCTCTAAAAATAGTAAAAATAAATGAAATCGAAAAATAAAAAAGTTTATCATAGAGATATTCAGTGCGCATCGAATGATATTTAAGTTGTATTCATAGAATAAAAAATTTATATTACGAACTTCGGATTAATATTAATGATACCATAGATTTCTTAATTCTACTCATCAAATGATATATTACGTGAAAGATTGAATTGAAATAAGAAAATTTTTATATTCGTCCAGCATAAAAATTGAATTTACAAAGGTTTGAATGATTTTTCCAATTCATATAAGGAATAAAACTATTACGAATACGAACTTCGGATTAATATTAATGATCTCATAGGTTTCTTAATTCTACTCATCAAATGATATATTAAGTGAAAGATTCAATTGAAATAAAATATTGAATTTGTAACATCTAAGAAGTTATGTGTACATTGAAAACAAAATTTGATAAGTAGAAACAACAAATTTTATAAAATCTAAAAAATTTATGCGAAATTGATGCTTACATTATTTTATTGTCTTAATCAATACCGAAATACATTCTAACATTCTGAAATTACATTTTATGTGTTGGCCGTACATTTGTATAATTTTATTTAAACTCAAACTTTGACTTTAGTAATTATTTGATAAGTAGAAACAACAAATTTTATAAAATCTAAAAAATTTATGCGAAATTGATGCTTACATTATTTTATTGTCTTAATCAATACCGGCTATCAAACAATTCGCATTAAATTAAAGTTTATTAATGTATAAGTTTCATCTTATTATAAATTTTAGAATTTTCAGACCCCAATTCGCATTAAATTTATAAATATACTGCTATCATTTAAAATTGAGTTTTTGTAATCTTGAATGATTTTCCGAATTGATATAAATAATAAAAAATGCAAAAAACAATATCGGTATATAGTTAAAGATCAAAATTTTTTTAGATTCTACTTGTGAAATGATGCATTAAGTAAAAAATTAAATTTAATTCGAAAATTTATAAGTGTAAGGCTATCATTTAAAATTGAGTTTATAAATGTGAATGATTTTCCGAATAGATATAGATAATAAAAATGTTTAAATACCAACTTTGCATTATTTCTAGCGATGTGGTAAATATCATATTTTTATGTATCACATACTATTTAATTGTAATTAAAATAATTATTGATATTTCTTACACATACAAAAAAATTACAAGCACAATAACAAACGTTGAAAAGTATTTAAATAAGTCTGCAATTCATTAAAATTCATGGAGCTATAGGTCTCCAAAGATAGTCTACCCTATAAATTATAATAATCGAATATAAGAGAAGTGGTAAAATTGACAAATCCTATTGGAGGATGCGGTGGAATGCGAAATGATATATCCAAAAAAATAAAAAATATTTCACATAGAGTTATTGATTAGCTAGAGAATGATGTAATTTTTATGCATATAGCGTCAAAATTGACTTTGCAGTAGCCTTCTGAATTGGGACTACCGCATTGTTAAAATCGCTTGACTGCTATTCAATGTAAATGTGCAAGATATTTAGTTCATGATAGAAAGATAATTTTTTATAATTGTAATAATGTTATTTTTACTCTTAAAAAATAACTTTTGTACTTGTAGTTCAATTCAAATTGAATATGCTGCATCCATTTTGAATTTACAATAAGTATTTAGATAAAAGCTATATTAATTAATTAATTTTTACAAGTACACAATACAGCTAAAACTATACATTTACGTATTAGAACTCGCTTCCGAATTCATAATAATTCAAAAATCAGTACAAATTTCATCTTAATATTGATTCACATGTATTTCAAGTTAAACATCGATATTTAAGCCTAGATGAATACAATTTTTACGAATACCTGAATAATTAAAAAAATTAGTTTAAATAGAATACTATAAATGTATGGCTATCAAACAATTCGCATTAAATTAAAGTTTATTTTGACATGTTTCCAAACTTACTACAAATTTTAAAATTGTCAGACAGCAATTCGCATTAAATTAGAGTTATAATGTATAAGTTTATGCTGTTTTGACTTAGTATCATTCTATTGCTGAAAGCTTGATTAATAAATTTTTTTAAGGGTAAAGCATACATTGAAAATATTATAATAAAATATTTTGACATGTTTCCGAACTTACTACATATTTTTTGAAATTGTCAGACAACAATTCGCATTAAATTAGAGTTATAATGTATAAGTTTCATCTGATTCGAATTATTATCATTCTATTGCTGAAAGCTTGATTAATAAATTTTTTTAAGGGTAAAGCGAACATTGAAAATATTATAATAAAATAGTTTGACATGTTTCCGAACTTACTACATATTTTAAAATTGTCAGACAACAATTCGCATTAAATTTATAAATCTATTGCTATCATTTAAAATTGAGTTTTTGTAAGCTTGAATGATTTTCCGAATTGATATAAATAAAAAATTCAAAAAACAATATTGGTATATAGTCAAAGATTAAAATTTTTTTTATTCTACTTGTGAAATGATGCATTAAGTAAAAAATTAAATTTAATTCAAAATTTATAAGTGTAAGGCTATCATTTAAAATTGAGTTTATAAATGTGAATGATTTTCCGAATAGATATAGATAATAAAAATGTTTAAATACCAACTTTGCATTATTTCTAGCGATGTGGTAAATATCATATTTTTATGTATCACATACTATTTAATTGTAATTAAAATAATTATTGATATTTCTTACACATACAAAAAAATTACAAGCACAATAACAAACGTTGAAAAGTATTTAAATAAGTCTGGCAATTCTTTCTGAGGGTCCAGCTGCGTAATTTGTTTCATTTTCAGCCATCGCCAGTTGGATTTTTTGAAATTCTCCAATTGGAACC
>CABFPE010001649.1:0-11986 GCA_900660155.1 Hofstenia miamia
GCTATGATGCAATTCTTAAGATTAAAATGAAACATAAGCTTACTCAGAAGCACTTTGATTAGGACACTAAAGAGCAGTAGTAAAACATATTTATGCACTATTCATGTATATATATATATATAATTATGAGCGTTTTTATTTGAGTACATAATTTTAATTTTTACTTAGTATTTATATAATCTTATATTAAACTTAGGATTTGCAGAAATAGCATTATTGAAATTTTCATACATATAATAATTATATTTCAATAATAATAGTAATAATAATAACATTTCAATAATAATAGTAATAATAATAATATAAATAATAATAATAATTAATTTGCGTTTGTGACCTAGGGTCGAATTTACAGGACAAATTTTAGAAAAATAGCAAAATGCAGAATTAATTATATAGAGTAGTCTATTTTATTTTCAAGTCGACTCTCTACGCTTGCAAAAAAATGCTTCCTCAGATTAGTTTGGCTGTTATCTGAGCCAAATTTTCAAGCATTTGTAAATAGTAGTTGAATATTTTGACATCTGGTTGTAACAATTGCAATGCATGGTTTTCATCATTGGTTATTTCCGTATTTCATACCATAATCTCTTGCATATTTATATATTTATTCATTATATTTTGTATATTTATATATTTATACATATATTTTGGTCCTGAGTGCAGGCATTTTTGCGTATAGTAACTTACATTCAGGTTTACCTAATAATTAGAAACAATATTTGCATCATATAAAAAATTATAAATTTACTTGATTTTTCTGTGCTGCAATAATTTGTGATTTCTGAGAAAGGAAATTTGTAACCAACACTCAACAATAAGCAATAGATAAGCATTCGAAACCATAAGTATAAATAAACAAAAAGGGACATTATTACAATGGCTGCTTATTGCAAAAACATTGAGAAAATATCGAATTGTTTAAAATGTTTATTTTTTCAAAATTTCAATATATATATATATATATATCAGAACTGCAAAACGGTGTTTTTAACTTAATTTTTTATAAATATATAACAAAATGTACAAGTGACTGGTGGTTCCTAAGAAATTTTTTGTGCTTAAAAAGTATTTCATAATCAGATACCATCGCGGAGACCGCTGGATAAGCGCCAAATCATATTTTGGCACGGTCTTGAAATGCATACAAAAAAATTTACCCTTTTTCTCATTACTCACATTTTATATTTCTGCCCAAAAGACTGCTGGTGCTAAAGAAAATAGGAAACTGCGGGTTGTAAGCACCAAAGAGATTGTATATATAGTACGCATAATATATTTTGCATATGTTTAAATTTATATATATATATATATATATACATATTAAAAGTTACTATGCATTTCAATCAATTACTTCATTGTCATACTCAGCAGACATCTCAAATATCGAATGTGTATCTTGTCATATATTTGTTTATTCATTGCTTCTCTATGAATTGAATTTGAAAACACGCTAATATCATATAATAATTATTATTATAATCATATGTAGTTAATTGCCTAAGAATTGTAATTTTTTACTTCATAGTAACATCTCCCCATTGGCGGTTTCAATTTTTGCGGAACTTCATGAAATTATCTTATTATATTTGTAATACTCCAATTTAATCTTGCACCCTGAAATGAGTGAGAAGTACATTCCGAATGTATATTTTTTTAAGAGATTAATTTTTTCTTCGTTTTTGTTTTTTATATATTGTAATTTCAAGCCATTTATTTAACTAGTTTTGTAATTATTGCAACTGCATGGAGCAGGGATGTACTCCTAAATAATTAACAAGAACACTCAAATTTGCGAACTGCAATTTTTGTCTTATGTTTCGAACCAGACTTGTCAGCGAGCCGAGCTTCTAACGAGCCGAGCCGAGCCTGAGCAGAGTATTTTTGACATACAACGAGCCCAAAACGAGCCGTTTTTAAGTATACACCAAACTTATAGTGCTGCTTGTTAATTTGATTATGCAGATTTTTCTTATTTTTTCATTCAATTTTCCTTACTTTTAATCTTATTTTAGAAATGTTTATTAAATAATAGGAAGAGCAATGGAAAAAATTCTGAGAGCACAATATTTTAAAAAATATATCGAGCTGAAACTAGCCTTATTGAAAGATTTTATGTGGTGAGCCAAGCCGAGCCGAACTTATTCAAATTTTACGCGAGCCCAGCCGAGCTTAGAAATTACGGCTCGTTGACAAGTCTGTTTTGACCAAATTTAATTCTCAACAAATAAAGTCCAACCACCCCCAGCGTAATATAACTTTAAAGGGGACTGGGTNATATATATATATACAGAACTGCAAAACGGTGTTTTTAACTTAATTTTTTTATAAATATTTAACAAAATGTACAAGTGATTGGTGGTTCCTAAGAAATTTTTTGTGCTTAAAAAGTATTTCATAATCAGATACCATCGCGGAGACCGCTTGATAAGCGCCAAATCATATTTTGGCACGGTCTTGAAATGCATACACAAAAATTTACCCTTTTTCTCATTACTCCCATTTTATATTTCTGCTAAAGAAAATAGGAAACTGCGGGTTGTAAGCACCAAAGAGATTGTATATATAGTACGCATAATATATTTTGCATATATTTCAATTTTGCATATATATATATATATATATATATATTAAAAGTTACTATGCATTTCAATCAATTACTTCATTGTCATACTCAGCAGACATCTCAAATATCGAATGTGTATCCTGTCATATATTTGTTTATGCATTGCTTCTCTATGAATAGAATTTAGAAAACACGCTAATATATAATCTCATGTGGTTAATGGCCTAACAATTGTAATTTTTTACTTCATAGTAAAATCTACCCACTGACGGTTTCAATATTTTGCGGAACTTCATGAAATTATATTATTATATTTGTAATACTCCAATTTAATATTGCCCCTTAAAATGAGTGTAAAAGTACATTTTAAAATTTAGGAAGAGCAATGGAAAAAATTCTGAGAGCACAATATTTTAAAAAATATTTCAAGTTGAAACTAGCCTTATTGAAAGATTTTTGTGGTTATAGCAACTGCATGGTGCAGGGTGTACTCCTAAATTTTTTAAAAGGACACCCAAATTTGGCCACCGCCATTTTTATTTTTTGTTTTGAAAAAAATTCCTCAAAAAATAAAGACCAACTACCCACCGCGTATTATAACTTCATCAAGGGGTGGGTTCCCAATCGAATTTAAGCAATGGGGTAGAGCCCTTTTAACACCAACTCGAGTACACCTCTGGCCTGGGTTTTAACAGGGCAGTATTTGGCATTTGCGGGAATGTAATCCTAAATAATTAAAAAGGGGACTCAATTTTGCCAATTGAAATTTTTTTTTAGGTTTGGAACAAATTTTTCAAAAAATAAAAACAAATTCCCCACAGGGAATAAAAATTTAATAAAGGGGGGTGGGTTGCCCAATCGAATTTAGCAAGGCGGGTAGAGCCCTTTTAACACCAACTCGATTTTGTAATTTCTAATTAATTTTAAATATACTTGCTTCTAGAGTGGTTTTGTTTTCTTTACAGGATATCTTACATTTTTAGTTCTTCAATTTTTACCCAATCGTTGTTTAAGAATTTTTGACTTATTATACTAGTGATGCAAATTATTGAATAGGTCTTGATGAAGCTAATGGGGAGCTGCTTGGTGGAAGGGCACTACTCTCATCACTGAAAGCAGTCCATAGCTGAATCAAATTAATGTAGGTATACAAATAGTCGTGTAGATAATATAATGACATGTATTATAATTTTATAAGCATTTTATTCAATGCACTTCCACAGCAATTAGGGATTTTATGTATCTTTACATTCAAATTGGATAAATATATTTTGACAATTACTGAGATAGAAAATAACATACAGAGTAAAAAACAGTTAAAAATCATGTCATTTCGTCTGAATCTGGAGGCAACTAAAACAGAAGAACTGATTTTGGTTAGCCATTTCTATGGTGCAGTGTTACTTAAATATAATATTAATAGTTATATTAAATTCTGTGTGGTTGCAGTATTACAATTATTAAAACGTAGGAATCAGTAAATTCTTAAGGTAATTACTGAGACTTGGCATGGGGCTGATTGGACTTCTTTTGAATTACCAATTTTACAACATTACATGATTATAATTATAACATAAACATCAATAATTCATTTTAATTTGATTAGTGAATGGCTTACTTGTTAAATTCTTACAGCAAAGTGAAAGTAGCACAATAATTCTTCACTACTTATTTTGGTGTTTGCATATTCACAAAGTATTAGGAAAATTTTACATCTGTAGCAAAATGTTTTTGCTACAATATATAATGAGTTGTCTGATATAATTAATGTATTTAAAATCCAGACATTTTAAACAAATCATGGTGTTGCATTGTGTCATAAACATACATGCAAAGAAGAAGTAAATGAAATGCTAAGAGACTTGCCCTGATTTTAAAATAAATTGATTTTTCAATAGAAAAATTAAATGTCTTAATTTAGTTGTGCATTACCTTAAGCAAATGTTATCTGTAACCTCTCTAGTAGATATTCTCTTAGTTAAAATATGTAAAAAGTTGTTTAAACAATGATGCTCTGGTAGTGACTAAATTTCAATTTATCATTTTAAAAACCACTGCCATTTTAGGTTGGCTCTTGATAAAATTTGCCAAAAAATGAGCATAAATGAGGTGAAAATATCAAAAACATTTAAATGATCATCAAAATTTTGTCTTGGGCTAAGAGAAATAGTTGTTTATTAAGTTGTAATCTAGGCTGAATTATAAAATATTATACAAATTTTCATAATAAGAGTCAGGTAAATATTTTAATATGTATATGTTATAGTTTTGTTGGCCTATCTGATGTTAGGTTAGTTTGGACATTTGGGGACTTGCAAAGTAAAATCAAAACCCTTTACATTTGGAGTGCTCATCTCCCACTATTATTTAAAATTAGCAATAAAAGATGGTTAATTAGATATAAACTGAATTGTTTGTGAAGGTTGTATAAAAATGGAAATTGTTCTATTTCTATCATTTCAATTCTTTGAAAGTAATATGAGTAAAAGTTTCCAGTTATTATTTAGTAAACCTTAAAAAACATCCTATAAGCATTTGCAGAGAAATGAACTCCTATTGTTACTTAACATTTTCCTTAGTATGAATATAGATGGATATCTGTGCCTATCCTTAAGCATTATCCCATAAAGCAAATTTCTATTTCATAGATGCTCTTCTATTTAATTCCTAAGAAAGTATGTAATTCATGTTCAATGTGAACTGCATATAAGAACCAGAGGTCTCAGTAATGGAATGGTACCCTAAAATTATGTACCATTTTATGGATACTGTTATGGTATGGTGAAAAGAAAAATAGGCCATTATGGACGGATGCTTAAAGATATGGACATAGTTTAAATCCATAAAGTTATTGTTACATATACATAATTTCTATTGAGTTTCAAGAAAAAAATTATTACTAATGTCATGCATCTCATATTTATAACAATTGAATAAGTATAACTATTTATTTTTCAAGTTTTTTTAAATAGAAAAACAGGATTTTGGTAGTATATTAACAATTAAAAGTGCTACAAAACCTTACTAAGCAACTTCAACAGATTTAAACAAATAATAAGTACGAAGTTCCTTCACATTGGCAATAGAAGATTACAAACAAATTCAAATGATAAATTTATTCAGATTTTCAATGTTTGTTACTAATGAAGCATGTAATATTGGAAAACAAACAAGGAATAATTGGTGCAGCTTAAAATTTGTTCTGAATACTTCAAAAATCTTATGCAAACTAATTTATTGCTTGTGATATCAGTACAATTTCATATTACATAAATGATGATCATTTAACAAATAATTGACATCACTTAATGAAATTGCTATTGCAACATGAATCCTAGATCTATTTCCCCATCATTCACAATATTTTACATAATGGTCTTTAAACCATATCAAAGACCATGTGCATCTACTTCACTGTTCTCAACATATGTAGATAATCAGAATTTGTGATCCATTAATTTTGGATAACCTTAACAATGCACCATCACATCTCAAATAGCAGCTAGGACTTTGATCTAAGCAGAAATTTTAATCTTTTCACACCTATTAATATTTAACAGATTCAGTTCTGATGTTCTTAATGCAGGTATTTAAATATTTTATCTCATAGCTTTTCAGCACTATTAGTGATTTTATAGCCTATTTTGTTATTCAACTGCCCTGGATTATGACAGGACTGCAGTAATGAAATACACTGCTCAACTTTCATCACACAATTTATGAGTTACTATGGTAGAAATATGTGCATGATCCAATTTTCCAAACTTCATCTGTGATTTAGCCAGTATATTGGGTTTTTGCCAATTTCACCAGTGGCAGCTTTGAGTGGAGCATTTCATTCATTAAAGCACCAAGTACATGATTTCATTTCTCATCTTTTCTTTCTACAATAATTCCTTGTTTCTATGGGATGGCATTATGAATATTTCAAGAATCAAACAACAGAAGCTCTTCTCTGTGAATTCTATTCTTTACCATAAAATAAATTAATTTAATAGTGATATAATATATTGTATTTATGTGTCAATAATCTAGCAATAGTGTTAGATTTATCTTATCTTATTGTAAACAAAATCAAGATAACAATATGATATTATGACTACTAAGGTTCTTTTTATTCTTAACAAGTAAATTAAAGCCAAAATATATATATTTACGCTCAATTTACAGTGTTTTGGGGATTTTCCTTAACATATTTGGTAAGCATTCCTCAAAGAGTAGCATTTTTACAATTATAGTGCAATTGATTATGGATTTAGGTTTTTTCTTTTTTTGTAGACTGCCTAAGTCATAAAGCCTTATAAAACACTAATGTTTTTGCCTTTTAGCAATTTTTGGTTCATTCCATAAAGTGGTAGTGGGGGCATTTAAAAATCAGTAAAACCTTTTTTGTGTCATGCTGAATCAACTTGATTTGTGTTGACTTTGTATTGAATAGTACATTACATGTTTGCCTAATATAAAAAATGTGTATAATTCTGTGATTGAAAAAATATTTCACAAAGATGTCTTCCTGGTCATTGGGGTTGAGGTATATTGTCTAGCAAATGATCATAACTTACTTTAAAGTGCTAGTATGAAAATCATACTATGTTGGTAGCCCCTCCTTACCAAGTACAAAGTTAAGATTGGAAGGTTTTTACAAAAAATTTTTTTCTAATCATTTTATGCTAAAACCTCATTATCACAGGTGGTGCCTTTCAAGTTGGATTTTGCTGTGAATGATGAAGTTAAGGCATGAATTATTTTAGAAAATCCCACATAATATGGTTTTATTCAGCTTGCAAGTTAAGCAAATATGTCCAAACTGTCTTCAATCAGCATTCTCAGCATATATAGGGATATGAAAACACTGGTGATATATCATCTTCATCATTTTATCTAATAAAAACCATTGATATCAAACTTTTAGAGATATTGTAATTATACCCATTCAATTATTATAGACATAAGATATAATATATGACAATAGAGATAAGTTAATCATTTTGTTAAAACCAAATATAAATTCAGTATATGTAAAAAAATTATGAGTTAAGATTATGGTCATGTTTTTAAAGTTGCCATTCCATTATGGTAGCAAAAATATGTTACATAATTGTATTTTTGCAATCATAAATGTAACTGCATTACTTGATAGTGAGTTTAAAATTATGCTATTCATATGCAATGTGCCTAGACAAGGTATGAAATTTGAAATCTGACTCAACTCACTTGAGACCCTATTTGACTTGAATTTTAAGATACTGACTCAACTCAACCTGATTTGAATGAAAAATCCCAATTTGCAGGGATCATTGCAATTTTGGTCCCATTAAACTCAAGGCCTTATAATTCTCTGAACATAGGTGTTGAGAGAACTCAAATCAATTTTAAAAAATTGGAAATTTGAAAGACAAAATTTATTTTTATAGTATTGCAGGTATAGCAATGGGCTCTAGTACAAATTTCTAACATTTTCAAAACTGTTCAAAGCAGCAATAGATGTGTCCATGGCTCACAGTTTCCAAATTTCCTAATAGGATTGGAAAACATTCTTTGAAAATGTGGAAAAAGGCTTGTCCTTTGCTGTATGATTTTCTATGTTTAAGACATGATTTAATTCAAGATCAAACTTTAATAAAAGTTTTTCAAAATTGTTTAACTTAAACAGTATAAGTCCTCTTAGTTAATTAATGTCCTTGAGTATGAAGGTTTGTTTAAAGTTTGCTATTTTTCTTACTGAATGAAAATTTGAGAATCAAAAATGCACTTTCAACTACAAATATATTATGATGTCTAAGTCAGATACTTAGTATCAGAGTATGTTATAGAACAGTAACTTGAACCCCTCCAACAACATTCATTCCAAAGCCACTGACTAATGTAGAGTCACTTGGTGACATTTGAATTTTATTTTTAAATTTAAATCGAATTCTTACTTTGTAATTTTGTAATTTGTAGTGATTGCGTCACTTTGACTTTACCTCAGTAATTTCGAGGTTAGTTTACATTGCTATTAATTTGTCCCCTCAATGATGTATTACATGTTGTTTGTTGCTCAATTGAATTTGCGAGGGAAAGTGATCATGTGATTCAAAATTGTAAACAAAGGCAGGAAATTATTGAAACTTTGTATAAATAGGGCAACCAATGTAGCAATCGAGGAAAAGAGATTACGAGAGCTTATCTCACCTCAACGTGTTCAACTCTCTTCAACATTTACTTTTCTGCTTAATCGTATCATTTTTATTATAATGATTGCTTAAGTCACAGTGACAATTTGGGAGTCCTGCTAACTGCACACCAATTCGACAGCTTTCAAACAGTTAGCAGCATAAATCGTGGACTGTATTAAGTTATGGCTAGGCATAGGAAAAATAAGACCCTTGTTCATTTCTTACATGCACCTATAATGTTTATACACTGTGATGATACTATACCACTGGTTAACGTGAATGCACAGCAATTATGTGAAATTTAATAGTGAGCTGAGAAATAAGAACCACTTCGAGACTGTTATATTTGAATTGAGATAGAAATTAAAACATGAGACAATTGGGATAGCACGGCACACTCAAATCACGAGCTGCCTTCCCCTCAGGTAGCACTTCGGCTGGAAGCCATATGAATTGGTCATCCTGGATGTTTACCTAAACAGTTACAAGTTACAGTGGATGAATTACCAATGTTGTTTGTTAGATATATTATTGTTATTTCACTAGAATCGTGAATGTTCTATTAAGGCCTCATTTGTAACCTTCTGCAGAGTCAATTAGTTCTTTGGTAATACCGCAATAGTCCCCAGCCACCGATTCTACACTAATTGTAATGTACATAACTGCTAAGTTTCAACATAAATCACTGTTTGTAATTATGGGCATATATTGATATTTTCAACCCTCTAAATTTATTTTTCAAAATGGACGCTACTATGTAATTCTAATTGCTCAAAGCTGTGAAAAAAAGAACACCAAAAAATCCTTTCAGTTCTTAGTAAATTTAAAATTTATTCGAAAAATTATTAAGCGATAAAGGTTTCCAATTTAACCATTCTTTCAATGGAAAAAAATTTTTTTTTAATCTTCATAAAAATTTGTTATTGACACTTTTTGTAAAAAGAATGGGTGAAATAAATGAATTTATAAATAAAATACTGTTCTACATTAATTGCATTTGTTCATGACTAGATTTTATCTTCCTAAGACATATGTCTATTTCCATATTTCAAAAATAATGAATTTCATATTTTTATTATAATTCAATGAAATTATTTTCTCTTCAAACTGTTTGCAAAATTTTGCATTAGCAATACAAGAGGAGAGTAAGGAAGGTACTACAGAAGTCAGCATTGAATGGGCAGAATAGTATAAAAGCAATTAATACATGGGTGATACCAGTGTTGAGATATTCGGCAGGAATAGTTAGATGGAACAAGAATGAACTTAGGGAGCTAGACAGGGAGACAAGGAAGATACTAGCAGCAGAGAGAGCATTCAACTTAAATGGAGATGTAGATAGGCTGTACATGGCAAGGCATAAGGGATGGAAAGGGCTGCTAAGTGTAGAGGAAACTGTAGAAGCAGAAGCACTAGAGCTAAAGGAATATGTAGAAGAGCAACCTAGAGGATCCCTACTAGAGGTCACTAAGGAGCTGAGGAAGATAAGAACTGAGAGTGAAGGAAAGAAGGTATACCAGAGTAGGATGGAATGAGAGAGACAAACAAGTTATAGGCCGAAGGAAATGCATGGAGCATACTGGAGGAACACAGAAATGTGTGACAGAGAAGAGAGCAACAAGTGGTTAAAGAAGGCAGGACTAAAAATAGAAACAGAAGCACTGATAATGGCAGCACAGGAGCAAGCAATAAGAACAAACTGAGTGAAGAAGCATATAGACAGAAGAGCAGAAGTAAGTGATAAGTGTAGGCTATGTAAGAAAGCGGTGGAAACAGTAGACCATCTGATAGCAGGGTGTGGGAAGTTGGCACATAATGAGTGTAAGGAATGAGTAAAAGGAATGTTAAATCCAGAAATTGCAAATAAAGATATATAGGCAGAAATTTGATTTTTTGAAGACGAATTTTAAATCCATTGTGAACAACGGGATTGTAGGCGCTCTAATTTTTTGGCATCAAGCATTGAAGGAAACCAAGTTTAAGAAGCGTATGTTAGTTAAGATAATACTAAAGATCTAGAGAGCTGAAGTTTAGATGTCCAGTTGGTGTTAAAAGGTATTTAATCGAAGAAATACTTAGTTAGCTGACCTGATTATTGTGAAAGATGATAAGTCCATTTCAAGTTAGTATTAATATAGATTCCAAGATCTCATACTGTCTTTGTAGATGAAATAGTGCAGCCATTAGATAGATCAATCATTAAATGATCGCTATTAGACAGAAACTAAAATTTCGAACAGTTGAATTCCATTTCGTTAGCAGATGGCCAGTCTAATAGTAAATTTAAAATTTCTTTGAATTTTTTCACAAGAATTTGCTCTAGTTTTTACGTCATCAGCAAATAAATATGGTGTTTATTGCATTAGGAATATTAGGTAAGTCATTAATGAAAATTTAGAATAGAAGCGGTCCAGGGACACAACCTTGTCGTAGATAATCCACTTTTTACAGGTAAAGTTTCGGATTCTGTATTGTTGAATACTACTTTTTGATGACGATTATCTAAATAAGACAGAAGAATAGTAAAAAGCATCCAAGCATTTGGAAAAGTAGATAGCTTCTGTAGTAAAATTCCATTAGATACTTTGTCGAGTGCTTTTTTAAAATCGACGTAGAGAGTAAACGAACGTGTGTTATTTTCAAAGTCTTCATACATTGAATTTAAAAAAGCTAGTAATTGTAGAGTAGCTGAAAGACCTTTAATAAATTCAAATTATGAAGAAGATATATGATCTTTTACTATAGTATATAGATAATCAAAGATTCGAAAACTAAGGACAATTTTGACCAAATAGATATACGTCGGTTGTTTCAAATTTCATCAAGTTTTTCCGATTTGTAAAAAGGAATAATTTTTGTTGTTTTCCACATACACGGATAAACGCAGCTGTATAAAATATTTTAAAAGGGGTATTTTACGTGTGGAGTCAAAACATTGGAAGATATCTTAAAAAATGTAAATCTTTTGAAATGTTTTATAACCATTTCGGAGCTGAATACCAACAGACAAAATATGATAAATACAAATTACGTTATAATAATGTATATCAAGTTGTAAATTGTTCAATTCCATTTCAATTTTAAGAGAAATTTGTTACAAACACTTAATACATTCCATTCACATTTTCTGCTGTAAATTTTTTACTATTCGACATATTGGACAGTGGCTACAATTGATTTTATTGAGATCTAAATATATTATAGCATTGAGGTGTATTAATTTGTTCATTATATATATATATATATATATATATATATATAT
>CABFPE010001650.1:0-25745 GCA_900660155.1 Hofstenia miamia
ATTTTCACTCAGTTGAAAAGGTCAATAGAGTGCGAATTTAGCTGAGGACATAATGGTAATCAACAAAATGGAAAGGACATAATGGAGATCAACAAAAGCTAAATTTTCACTCAGTTGAAAAGGTCAATAGAGTGCGAATTTAGCTGAGGACATAATGGTAATCAACAAAATGGAAAGGACATAATGGAGATCAACAAAAGGTGTTTCCCCGTGAACAGGTCTCAAGGGAAACAAGAAGAAATCGAAAACATTGCAGAATGGTAATCAACAAAATGGTAATCAACAAAATGGTTAAATCAAAATTTAGTTAATGCTCACGTGGAACAGTGAGTTCTCCACATATAACCATAGTAGCCCCAGCATAGTCTTTCATTAAAATTGAACCAATCTCTGCAGATCTTTGTATATTTGCACGACGCTCACGAATTACACTCTGCCACTGAAACTCTAAATCTCGTCTTTGCTCAATGTTTTCTCTGGAATCATAGTCTCCCGAAAAACCTGTAATATATGCGTACAGAGCCCAAGGACGACGATGGATAGGTCGCGTAAATTCAGCACCATGACCTGAATTGTGCTCATTTAATCTCCGTCTTAAATTACATGTTTCCCCAACATATTTCAACTCGGTGTTTTTTGTACTTACTAACAGATAACAATATCCTGCAGGTTGAGAAGGCAGCTCACGATGGAAAGGATTGAAAATATGGTGTCTCTGCTCAACAACACGATTAACTGTTTGTTCATTACCTAACACTAAAGGCCGAGCCACCTTAAGCATTACTTCATCTGTATATGTATCCCATTGAGATGTTTTAGCGGCTAGTGTACTGATGGCTAACAATGTATCCTGCTTAGACCCAACAAATGTTAATCCTTCAAGAAATTTTACTCTTGACAAAACAACAAGCAACTGTTCTTTCAACCATAGTTTATATTTGGAATTCAATAAGGAAAACTGTGTTGCTATATTTGGGATGGTATCCCCAATTACTTTATGAATAGTAGCAGCAACATAGTGCTTGAGTGGAAACTGTGTACGTCTTGCAATAGTTTGTCGCCTAATAAGACAAGATCTTGTAGTAATTTTACGAATAACAACTTCTTGACAATTAGCCAAAATTTCATTATTAATAAGCCTGGTACCAGGTGGCGCAAACTTTACTGTTACAGTACATTCTTGACTATTGAATGACTCAACAACACACAGTTGACCCTGAGTAAAATGTTTTGTTTGATCATTGTACGTTGCTCTCATTACAACACCTCTATAAATCAACAACTCTTGTTGTTCCAACACACAACGATTTATGAAAGGAACTATATTATCATCAGGTTCTACCCACACACTACCACCATCTCGACTTATTTCATCAACTGCTTTGGAAGAAAATATTTCATTTTCATTTAAAGTACCCCGTATATTTCTGTGAAAACTTTCAACAGCTTCTTTTTCAGCACTTTTTTTACCAAACACTCTCAAAATATTGGAATCAGCAAGATCATTCCAAGTTGGCACAAAACAACAATTTAATGAAATAAGACTGCAAATTTCATTGACTTGATCATTGTTCAAACTACTCATTCGCAAATACTCAATGCATTTTTGCAAATTACTGTCTAATGCACTGCGGACATAGTGCAATAATTTAAAGACTTTAAAGTTAGTTAACAATAAAGGACTATTCCAAATCAATGAACCATTTACAGGCGGCAGCTGTTTATGATCACCAGAGGCCAAAACAAGAACACCACCCCACGGTGATTTATTACATTTCACATGCTGCAATACTAGGTTAATAATTTCATACAACTCAGCACTAATTAATCCGATTTCTTCAATGGCAATTAATTCAAGTCGTTGTACATAAGCAAGTTTTAAAGGATCAGCAATCAAACGACTAATTGTGGATTGTGCCAAGCCTTGTACAGAAATATTAGGTGATCTTTCATCAACTGGAATTGGAAACAACAAATGAATGTGTGCACCTCCGAATTCAGTAGATTTTTCGCCTGAAATAGAAGTAAAGATTGCATTTACACCTCTTGCGACTGCATAAGCAACTGCAGTTTTCAAAACATGAGTTTTACCTGAACCCGGAGGGCCACACAAAATCTTACCAAACACAAATGTATTTACACCAGATAGAAACTCATCAATTGAATTTTTAAACTCTTTTAAAGCTTCACTTTGCTCAATAAATGACTCAAGTGATTGATTGTCAGCACGCTTAATACACGGAGTCCAGCTAATAGCATTACCTTCCAATAAGTCAACTTTACTTGGTATTTCAAAAATATCATTTTTTGACAACAAAAACTCACACAATGTGTTACGGCGGTCCATCAACAATGTATTTAATTTTTCTGAAGCTTCTTCTTGAAGATTTCTTAACAAAACAACAGGAGTTGCATTAAAGACCAACTGTTTTTCAACTATTGTACTATAAAACAATTCGAATGCATTTTTGAAAAGTCTATCAAAATTTTTTGAACCACCTGGAGTGAATTTTAACTCCTCAAGTACATACTTGCGAGTCAATTCATATGGGTCATTAAAGCCAAACCGTTCAAAGGCTTCAATGATTGAGCCACATTCAAATAAATCGATTTCTGTAATGTATTCTGTCATACTTAACAAAATATGAATTAAAAAACGTGATGGATTATTTGGCAAAACTCTAGGCAAAACAGGAACAGCACAATCTTTGCCAACATCAATAAAGCGATTGACCACAGAAGGGTCATTAATAGAATCAAGTACAAGCGTAATATTGTCAATTACCTGATTTTTGTCAGCATCATCTGAAATTCGGGCAGAGAGATATGCATCTACCTGCTGAATTGCTGACTCACGGACTTTGATTAAACCACCTTCTCCATCAATCCATGGAGATTGCATATAATCAACTTTTAAATGCTTCTCATGTGGACTGATAACAATGTTATTAACTTTCTCAGCTTTTAACTGAGTGCGTGTAAACCAGGCAAAATATTGCTTAGGATTGCCTATGACTGTCAACTCAGGTGGCCTAATGCCAAATTCCGTAATTTTATCCCGAGAATAATTTGAAACATCCCGATCACTTAAGAGAAGTTTTTGATTGTGATTAAAGCATCTATTTTGCGGCAAATTTAGCACGTCTTCTCTAACACGACAAGCTTCTGATTTGACATTACCAGCATTACCAGAAAATTCTTTTTGTCTTAAAACAACAACACCAGGTCTGCACTCCATTGGCAGAGTAGACACATGAATGAACTCAGTATTCTTAACAACATATGGCAAATCAAACAACCACCAGATAGATTCACAATTTGACAGTGATCTACCACTTGGACCTTTGTGGACGGCATTATCATTAATTTTGACACCAGTAATTTTATTATTTTTTACAGCATCAACTTCAGCTTCAATTTCGTCTTCGGTGAGAGCTTTAAATTTAATTTTAGCACGTTCCTCTACACCTGCAGCATACTTTGCAAGGTAGCGGGCAACATTCACATCACTACAGATGAGAAGATTGCTACTGCTTAAAGTTAACGCAAACAAAAAAGGATTTGTTGGACAAAAATGTTCATGTCTAGAAGCAGGGTAAGTATATTTCCCAGTACGAAGTTCGGCACAAATTTCATAAAAATCAAAGTCTAGGACCTTAACATCACCAAATTTCGAGTATCGACCGAAATAACCTGCTAAATTGCATTTTACCAAAAGCTTCCAGACATCATCTGAGTGTTGCAATTCAAACTTTTCAAAAGCATACTCATTTGAATAATAACGTGGAACTCGACACACTTTTTTACCATCTCTAATTTTTTTTGGCAGCGATACCTAGCTTTTTCGCATGAATGTGTTTGAATAGCAGAAACCTTAGAAGTAAAACTAACGAAATCATTATTTCCTACTAAAGGAAAAATACCCATTTCATGAAATTGATGAAAAACATTATTGACACATGCTGATTGACCAGCAACCTTAAATTTCACCTCGTTTGAATTCTTGTCATTGTTTGCACACCAAACAAGAGCATGAATATGAGGTAGATTCCCTTGTGAGTCTTGAAACTCATACCTATACCATAATTTTTTAATTTTACCTAGTGGCTGTTCATCCGATTTCTCTATAAATTCCATCAAATAATGGGAAGCTCTCTCCCAAGCTAACGTAATCTCAACCATGGCGGACTGTACTTTCATTTTAGTGTATTCATCTTGTGATATACCCGAAATTACATATTGCTCCCAATTATCATTTGTCCATCTTTTGACAGCTTCAAAGATTGGTTTTACACCTGGATGTTCTGATTGATTGCAAGTCAAAGTTAAAAAGTACGTTGGGGATTCATTTGCAATCAAATGTGAAAGTTCATTTACGCATTTTCGCGAGTCTGCTACTTCGAAAGGAAGAATGGCTTCTTGGTCGCCAACCATAACTTGATTCTTGTTATCAGTGACTTCCTCAAACCCTCTAGTTAACACAATACGCGTGGGCTTACTAGACAAATCCAAATTAAAAATAACATCAAATGCATACTGAATGTATCTTGGATCAGTGGATGTCAAAAGTTCAGCATTAGCAATACGCGACAGAATTTGTTCTTTAATCCCAGCAAAACCTAATTTAGAATTTTCAGAAGTTCTTTTATACAAAAATTTAGGAATTGCACCAGTCACACTTCCGTCATGATTCATGTGCCAAAATATACTCGTAAAGAGCATTCCTTCAGGATAAACAATTGGAATAGACTTTCCTTTACATGTAGAAACAATGTTTTCAAAAAAACGTCTTGCGGCAATTGTGGAATGAATTTTTTGTTGCTTACGGAAAAGCAATCCAATATTTTGGTTCAAAAGAACATGACCCTCAATATAATTTGTTTTTGAAAACACTGGAACATCACCAGCATTAGAAAAAATAATTGGTTGAAGTTCTTCTTCATCTTCGGAATTGCCATCAACACCTCCGAAAGTCAAAAAATTTTCAAAAGGTTGAGCAGCATTTTCACGTTCCATTTCCATGTCTGTATCAACAACATCTTCATTTACAACATCTGACAAAATTGAACTTGATGGACGTGGCTGAGTGCGCATATTTTGAATAACAACAGGCCGAGGTACAACATTCACATGAAACTCACTGCTATATGCAGATAAGATGTCATTACTGTGTTTTCTACACAAACCCGCAAAGCAGTCTTCCCGCGGACAAGAATACATCAACTTCAAATTACAAGGAGCATATGGCCCAATGCTTAAATCAGAATCCAATAAACTAGCTTGTATTTCTCGTGAATAACAACATTTTTTGTCTGAACAAGCTTTTTCTCGAATTAAATGTATATGATGTACATTACAAGACATAATAGTTTGGCCTCCAATGTAGGACATGTAATTTGATTTTAACTTTTCGAAACTAACGTTTTCAACAGCAATATACATAACAATACGCCAATTTCGGCGTGTTATCTCACAGATATCGTTTTCACATTTTACTGGCAGACAACCATGTTTCAACTGCCACCATTTTATACATTCAATATCTGATTCTGAATAAACATGTCTATAGTTATTATGAGAATTAGAAATTGATGCAATTGCAAATAACTTATCATTACAAACAATAACTTTAGGAAGAGGCGCAGCTTGCCTCATACTTGATAAGCTTTCTGTAGTATATAACACAATGCAATTAACAGCAGAAATATCAGCTTCTGCAAAATGATCATTTACAAAAACAAGTAAATTATTGCGGCGCCGGCATTTTAGTGTAACAGTAAATGGTACAGTACCCAACATATATGCTACATCCTCAAAATGACATGAATGATCAGTAGATGAACTGATAAACAATTTGCAAATTTGATCAAGGAATTTAAGAGATACATAATTACATACATAATTACGTTTTCTTTTGAAAACATTTTGATAAAAATACAATACACATGCTTTCAACCAATTATGGGTAATATTTTGACTAATGTCTTTGAAAGACAAGGATGTACTTTGGAAAAGTACAATAAATAAATTATAGCAAAGATTATATATAAACGATTGATGTGAAAATTTAAAATTTGGTTGGTATGGCATAGAACAAAATCCATTAGAATCAAAACTTAAAATGACCCGAGAGGGGAGCTCAATAACGAGATTAGGATTTACGCGATTTATTGATGGCACTTGGCTTTCAAATATATCACATTCAATTTGACTTTGATTAAGAGCAATATTGTGTGATCCATTTTCATCAACATCACTATTATTAAAAGAAACCATAGCTTCGTCTAAATTTTCACTGGGCAAACTTAAACATGACTTGTCTATATTAATTTTAACAGTACAATTACCAGTAGAGAGGGCAATAGAATCAATTAGGCTAACATTCGTTGACCCTTCTAAGGACTTTTCAACATCACTACTTGAAATTATAACATGTGGGTTTACGAAAAAATCAGGAGCATCTTCAGGAAAATCAATTCCTGCACGCGATGAAACATTGTCAACTACATCGGGTCTATTTCGTAGAATCAAATTTTCTGATAGCATTTGAATATGTGAATGCTTATCAAAGCGCGGCTTGTTTGATAAACTGCATGAACTGAGACCTGAGTAGCCACCACGTTCCTCATACAATTTCCAGCTGTGTGTGGCATAGCCAACTTTACCCGGATGTAATACATGCGAATGAATTGTAGCTGGACCTAATCGGTCTGCATGTGGCGAAGGAATTGTTTCAATAACAGGGTTTCGAGGGACATGAACAATTTTTAAATTTGAACCTTTAGTGTGCATTTTGCAAGTTAGTATACACAAACCATGCTCAATATCATAACACAAAGACGGATTAACATGAATTGATCCTAACACCGTTATATTACCTCTGCTCCAATCTTCACGGAGCCCTTGAAAATTTGCTTGATAGTTAGCTTTAAAATGCTTATAAGAAGGATCAAATTTTGGCAAATAATGACAAAATTGAATTTTACCTGCTCTTTCAATAAATTCATGTTCGCCCATAGGGCATTTTACTGTTCGTGCTGGGTACTGATTTAAACATTTAACAAAATCGGCGGCTTTATAAGTACCCATTAATGCTTTAAAATTGATAATATCCTTTGTGACATCAATAAATATAGGCGGAGTGCTTAAACATTCCTTAATGCAATTCGGCAGCTGAAAATTAATATGTTGCCAATTTAACCGCAGAGTTGCAGGAATACATTGCCAAAATTTTTTGGCTAAATTTTCAGACAAATTTTCGCAACATTTAAAAAGAAATGTGTACAGTGCAGAGCACCATCCGACATTCCAATTGCATTGTTTGGTTTGAACGAAGGCAGCACAAAATTCACATAAACTTATAGAAGTCATACCATGCAGATCCTTTGCTTTAAATGCAAGACAGTGATGAAATACTACGGACTCGATTTGCACCTCTTGAAGTGAAACATGCGCACGTCGACATCCATAACAATCATCAACATTAGAAGGAATATCAGTCACAACACATAATGGTTCAACATCCTAATAATTAAGATCAGAAAAAATAAACAATGAATTCCTTAATAAATAGCAATAATTACATACCAAATTATACATCCTTAAGCAACATTATGTAGAATGATAAATGCATTAAATAGTCTTATAGATACTCAAGGTAACGAAATTGAAATAAATAAAAAATCAAAAGTTCGGATTAAAGCTTAAATGAACTTAATACGAATTTACGCTACTTAGAGTATTCAAACAAATCGAATTGTTGTTTCACGATTGGAGAGGTTAGGATTAAACAATAATATACAGACTGGCCAACCTATTTCCATCTGCAGGAAAAAGAACCTACTTATTCCTCTACGACCTAATGCAAATATTGCGGATTAACAGATTAATACATTATTTCAGTTCGTTTTTCTATGTGCAAGGAAATCATCAGATTGCAAAGAAATTATATTAATATTATAACCACCAATATTATTCGAATGTTCTACAAAAATATAAAAATACATCATGTGAAGGATCCATGCACATTATTTTAAATCAAATATAAATATAGTAACACAATTGATTCAATTTCAAACATCAATATATAGAAACTTAACATTTTGAAGTAAATAAAAAAATAAAATTACAAAGCAAACATTCATTTTAAAACCTTAATAGAATAAAGCAAATATATCTTATCAAGAAATAATACATCAAAGATGTTATTGATCCCTAACACAAGTTTAAACGAAAAATAAATGTACTAACTCTAGCCAAAAATTGTACAACAATATATTTAACTTAGTATTTTGTAAGAAAATGCGATCGAAACAATGACACAAAAAGATTGAAATCCATGATAGATTGAAAAGTATTTAATACATATACACTATAATGACAGACCACTAGAGAACGACTACTTTGAATTCTTTATAATGGTTATCAAAGAAATTGACATTCAATAACAATATCAGATTCAATATAATAGCTTTAAGGCAAACAAATACTGTAGAACTAACACAGGCTTTAATATAGCAAATTCAAATTAGCATGTATATATAGTAACCATTTGAAACATCAATACATTCTAGTTAAACAATTTGCTATGAAAAAAGGAATGAAGCTAAGCCAACAGATGATTTATATTTTGATCGATTAAAAATATTTTATATCCATACACTATAATGCAATACTAAGAAAACTTTGTACTCTTAATAACGATAATTTTTATGAAATAACTAAATGGAATTGAGAAGCAATAATAGCAGTAATATCGAATTCAATACAATAGCTCGAAGTTGAACAAAAATCTTTCTGCAAACGAAAATTAAAAAAAGTAGCTTAAGGTATTAAAATATTTGAAAGGGCGTTTCAAGATTTTACAGAATCACTAAGTAGAATTGCGATTCAATAATAATACCAGATTCAATATAATAGTATTATGGCGAATAAAGAATATAGAACAAATGGCCGACGTTAAAGATACAATTTTTATAAACAAAAAAACCAAACAGTTACATATGGAGCTAGTCAGTGCGTACCTCTTGACATATTAATCTAATTTTTAGGACAAATACTCAAATAGTAATAGGGTTCCGAAATGGGCAGTTGAAACATTCAAATTCACAAGTATAATTAATGATTCCATTTGAAGCATATATACTTTCTAGTTAAACAATTTGTTATGAAAAAAAGGAATGAAGCTAAGCCAACAGATGATTTATATTTTGATCGATTAAAAATATTTTATATCCATACACTATAATGCAATACTAAGAAAACTTTGTACTCTTAATAACGATAATTTTTATGAAATAACTAAATGGAATTGAGAAGCAATAATAGCAGTAATATCGGACTCTAAGTTGAACAAAAATCTTACTAGAAATGAAAAAAATTAACTTGAGGTATGAAAACTGTTCGAAAACCGTTTCAAGATTGTATATATCATCATTTAACATTATAAGCTTAATATTGTAACAAGAAATACAAACTTAAAATAAAAATATTGTAAAGTAATCCTATCGATTCGTTCTTCAACACTAATGCATTGAATTAAAAATTTTCTAAGAAAAAACTATTGAAACTTTTATACAAATAGATCGAAGCATTGACCGTTCAAACATTTATGATATATAAAAACACTATAATATAATATATGAACATAAATATAATACGCATTTTGATCTAACAAACGAAGCCCGTTTGTAATAGGAATAGCTGTCCATTTATATAAATGAATTACTTTTCTTATTAATTTCAATTATAGATAAATTGTTGCTAGGTAACAGAAATAACAAAAAGGACATTGGGATCGCGATTGCAATGAACAAAATGAACTATGACTTAAGTGCTATATTGAGATATGATCAATATTTGTAAAATTTTTCTTTTTAGAATAGTTATGCAGCCTAATTAAAATATTACTGATTTCACGGAGATTGTCACTATTTTAAAAGACATGGGAACACACAACACAAGCAAAATTGTTTCAGACTTCAAAAATTACTAGATAAAATTATGTAGAAAACTAGCTTACCTCAACTGCAGCTTCAGCAACGGGAAGAGAATCAAAATTCGTCTAAAAATACAAGTCTAAGATGATGGAAAACGTGGGAATTTATTTATAGCTAAATAATCAAATATTAACAAAAAGAAAGTCGATGCAATAACCATTGAAAAATATTATATATATAATTCATTGTTTAAGTGCTTGAAAGTTTAGTGAAAATTGCATACCTCAACTGCAGCAGTTGAAGTTTCATCTGGTGGGGGGGAAACATCAATCTAAAAGCATTAATACTTACGGAAAATTAATAAATGTTACTAATAAATAAGAGGAAAGAAAAAAATTTAGTGCAAACAGATGCTTCGTGGTCATTATTCTAAAAAAACAATTACTAACCAATAAATATTACTTAACTAATATTACTCAATTAAAATATCTATCATGTCAACAGTTTGAATTCGATTTTCTTGACATAAAAACAACTACTTACAGCTAATATAAATTTAAATAATAAATCATGTTAACTCACGGGATCAACACTAACTAGTGCTTCAATTGGTGCTACACGAGGGACAGACATTCGAAGTTTTTTTCTGCATCTTTTGCAGAGTTCTTCGTTCTTACGTTTTAAATGCGTACAAGTGATATTCATTTTTAGACTCTAGAGTCCAGCCGAATAAGCCTGCACATGGCTATTTATACTTGCTGGCATATTGAGGCCAATTATTGACCAATGAGCGCTCACAAAATGCTTATCGCTAATGAGTGCTCATGAGCTGCTTAGCGCTACGGGACGCTACGGGAGTAATCAGCAGCTCCAGATAGTTAATAATTTGTCGAAAATCGAAGAAAATTAAATGTTCTAAGAGTTCGGGAAAAATATATAAATACAATAACATAATAGTTAATCATTGAAACCCAACTAAATTTAATTGTCATTAATAGGATATATAATTTAAAGTCGATCGGACAAATATGTACTGAGATAACGATGTTTAAATTTAGTTGGGAATTAAAAATGACGATTTTATTCGATCGTATTTATTGCTCTAAAAATGGTAAAATTTGATAAAATCCAAAAAATAAAAATTAGTTTGTCGTAGAAGTAATCAGCGCGCATCAAATGATATTTAAACTGTATCCATAGCATTAAAAATCATGGAGCTATAGGTCTCCAAAGATAGTCTACCCTATAAATTATAATAATCGATTATAAGAGAAGTGGTAAAATTGACAAATCCTATTGGAGGGTGCGGTGGAATGAGAAATGATATATCCAAAAAATAAAAAATAATTTCACATAGAGTTATTGATTAGCTAGAGAATTCTGTAATTTTTATGCATAGCGTCAAAATTGACTTTGCAGTAGCCTTCTGAATTGGGACTACCGCATTGTTAAAATCGAATCGATTATAAGACAAGTGTTAAAATTGACAAGATGTATTGGTCGTTGCGATAGAAAGATAATTAATATATCCAAAAAATAAAAAATAATTTTACTCTTAAAAAATAACTTTTGTACTTGTAGTTCAATTCAAATTGAATATGCTGCATCCATTTTGAATTTACAATAAGTATTTAGATAAAAGCTATATTAATTAATTAATTTTTACAAGTACACAATACAGCTAAAACTATACATTTACGTATTAGAACTCGCTTCCGAATTCATAATAATTCAAAAATCAGTACAAATTTCATCTTAATATTGATTCACATGTATTTCAAGTTAAACATCGATATTTAAGCCTAGATGAATACAATTTTTACGAATACCTGAATAATTAAAAAAATTAGTTTAAATAGAATACTATAAATGTATGGCTATCAAACAATTCGCATTAAATTAAAGTTTATTTTGACATGTTTCCAAACTTACTACAAATTTTAAAATTGTCAGACAGCAATTCGCATTAAATTAGAGTTATAATGTATAAGTTTCATCTGCTTCGACTTATTATCATTCTATTGCTGAAAGCTTGATCAATAAATTTTTTTAAGGGTAAAGCGTACATTGAAAATATTATAATAAAATATTTTGACATGTTTCCAAACTTACTACAAATTTTTTGAAATTGTCAGACAACAATTCGCATTAAATTAGAGTTATAATGTATAAGTTTATTCTGTTTCGACTTAGTATCATTCTATTGCTGAAAGCTTGATTAATAAATTTTTAAGTGTCAGACAACAATTCGCATTAAATTAGAGTTATAATGTATAAGTTTCATCTTATTATAAATTTTAGAATTTTCAGACCCCAATTCGCATTAAATTTATAAATATACTGCTATCATTTAAAATTGAGTTTTTGTAACCTTGAATGATTTTCCGAATTGATATAAATAATAAAAAATTCAAAAAACAATATCGGTATATAGTTAAAGATTAAAATTTTTTTTATTCTACTTGTGAAATGATGCATTAAGTAAAAAATTAAATTTAATTCAAAATTTATAAGTGTAAGGCTATCATTTAAAATTGAGCTTTTAAAAGTGTGAATGATTTTCCGAATTGATACAGGTAATAAAAATGTTTAAATACCAACTTTGCATTATTTCTAGCGATGTGGTAAATATCATATTTTTATGTATCACATACTATTTAATTGTAATTAAAATAATTATTGATATTTCTTACACATACAAAAAAATTACAAGCACAATAACAAACGTTGAAAAGTATTTAAATAAGTCTGGCAATTCTTTCTGAGGGTCCAGCTGCGTAATTTGTTTCATTTTCAGCCATCGCCAGTTGGATTTTTTGAAATTCTCCAATTGGAACCATTCGAACAACATTGAATTTCTTAATATCCGAGAAAGTATCATCGGTTCCTCGTGACCAGCCATATATTTTCCACAGTTGGATATCTTGGAGCTTCTTCATACCTTTATGTCGCAACTCCTGCGAGTTAATAGAGGAGATAGGCATCTAAACAAATTTACTATAACTACTCAAATAAACAACGTATGTAATATTAAATTAGAAATATACAGATTGTATTACTTATGCCACCACGCAAACACTACATAAGATAAAGTCAGATCATGGTTAAATATTTCTTAAGAATACAACAAATATATACTAGTTATTAAGAAAATCCAAGTGGTTTACAAATTGATTCAAGTAAAATTGAAATAGTGAGTCTAAATTTAGCATTAATTTAGGGTTATAATGCATATGACAATTAAAGCTTAAAAGATTGTATTAAATTCATAGCGCACATCAAGGCTTATAAACTAAAATATACTTACATTGAGAGCTTCTCTTTCAAACAGGTATTTTGTCAACGTCGTAGATGTAACCTCCATTTTCTTCTTTATTTTCAGAAGCTTAAAAATGACGGTAATATTCCATCTCTCGCTGGCTTTGGCATCCATACAAATACTGCATGGCATTCCATATGCACCATCACAGAGGTTGCCACTACAGCAGGTACTTGAAAAAATCGCTACGAATTTAATAACTGAGGCGTCGATTGCTTCACAAAAAAACTTGAAGCTGCTATCATTCTGTAGCTCTATTGGACGAAGTGCTATTCTCCCATCATCCAACTCTGCATCTACCAAAGCATTTCTTGATTTAATAATGCAGGTCTGACCCAAAGTCAGCTTTGTATACTCTGGGTCAAGAACCATAACGATTTTTCCTATAGCAATTCCGTGTCCAGCCATTCTGAGAAGCACTTTCGTTTCAGCTTCAGACTTGGTGAACATCACGAACATGTCTCCCGAATTAATATCTCTAAATAAAGGGTAAGAATATTTATAATGATGAATATATACTTACGCAAAGACTAACATTTTGTGATAGTTGGCCTCTGTAATAATCTTCTTTCCCTTAGAAGTCTTATTTGTCATAGAAACACTGCCTGAGGTTCTTACATGACACAGCATGGCCGTCATCTGCTGATCAAAAAATAGCTCGCCATCGCTATCTTCATCATCCAATTCCCGCTTCATCTTAATAAGATTTGTTTCTCGCAGTTCCAAGGCAAGTGCTGTGGCTTTATCATCGGAGAGGAAGTTAATGTAAGACATGATACAATGAAATGATGGTACTTCATAAGTTTGTATATTTATATTAAACAATAAACAAATTTCATTGGTCCTTTTCTTTTTATGGATACTTGTCCATCAAAAATGCGGTCCCTTTGTGATTCAAATTTTGATTGAAATGTAATGGTCGTTGTTTGCTTAGTGCCTGTCACTTAATTGTTAACCCCAGGATTTTTGGTTAGAATGTATTTCAGTATTGTTTGGGATGATAAACCACCAATTTCTACAAATGAAATGTTTGCTTAGTTCCCGTAACTTAAAAGTTAAGCACCGCAATTTTGGTTGATTGGCTTGTGGTCAAGCGCCATAAATTATAATTGCTTAAAATTGCATCCACAAATTGCGCACAACTATTATAGCACACTATGTATCAAATAGTGAATATAATATATTAAAAATACCTAATATTAATGCAAATTTTGTTCAAATTTTATTAGCACTAATCTACGCAACTATTTTTTGAATGCTTTCGAACTGATGTCATATCGAAATTGTGTTTGCAGTTGCAATTAGCATGTTTATGTTTTTTTCTACTTAGACTCCAAATTCGCATTATTATTATTAGATATACAAATTTGTTATTTTCTGGTTATTGGTAATGAATTAAATGCAAAGTCAGAGCTTATATCTAAATGTATTAATATACTCACACCACCTAAAATGAATTTGAAGATGCTTATATCCGTTTGCGAATTGGTATAGGTAATAATAAATTAGCAATAAACCCGGGTTGTCCACCGGACGATTATTGAATTTAAATATGAACCTAAATTTAGAAAATGCTACAATCGGTAAATATATGGATTATAAACTATTTCAGTTTTAAAGTAATAAAAAATTTTGGATCCCAAAATCACCTTAATATTAGAGATATAATGAATTTATTATTTCTACTTATCAAATTATAGGTTAACCTAACGTTTTATAATAATCGATTATAAGAAGAGTGTTAAAATTGAAAATTTCTATTCGTCGTTGCTATAGAAGGAAAATTAATATATCCAAAAAATAAGAAATCAAATTCACATAGAGATATTGATTAACTAGAGAATGGTATATTATTTATACCCATAGCGTCGAAATTGACTTTTATTGTCATTAATAGGATATATAATTTAAAGTCGATCGGACAAATATGTACTGAGATAACGATGTTTAAATTTAGTTGGGAATTAAAAATGACGATTTTATTCGATCGTATTTATTGCTCTAAAAATGGTAAAATTTGATGAAATCGAAAAAATAAAAATTAGTTTGTCGTAGAAGTAATCAGCGCGCATCAAATGATATTTAAACTGTATCCATAGCATTAAAAATCATGGAGCTATAGGTCTCCAAAGATAGTCTACCCTATAAATTATAATAATCGATTATAAGAGAAGTGGTAAAATTGACAAATCCTATTGGAGGGTGCGGTGGAATGAGAAATGATATATCCAAAAAATAAAAAATAATTTCACATAGAGTTATTGATTAGCTAGAGAATGATGTAATTTTTATGCATATAGCGTCAAAATTGACTTTGCAGTAGCCTTCTGAATTGGGACTACCGCATTGTTAAAATCGCTTGACTGCTATTCAATGTAAATGTGCAAGATATTTAGTTCATGATAGAAAGATAATTTTTTATAATTGTAATAATGTTATTTTTACTCTTAAAAAATAACTTTTGTACTTGTAGTTCAATTCAAATTGAATATGCTGCATCCATTTTGAATTTACAATAAGTATTTAGATAAAAGCTATATTAATTAATTAATTTTTACAAGTACACAATACAGCTAAAACTATACATTTACGTATTAGAACTCGCTTCCGAATTCATAATAATTCAAAAATCAGTACAAATTTCATCTTAATATTGATTCACATGTATTTCAAGTTAAACATCGATATTTAAGCCTAGATGAATACAATTTTTACGAATACCTGAATAATTAAAAAAATTAGTTTAAATAGAATACTATAAATGTATGGCTATCAAACAATTCGCATTAAATTAAAGAATATTTTGACATGTTTCCAAACTTACTACAAATTTTAAAATTGTCAGACAGCAATTCGCATTAAATTAGAGTTATAATGTATAAGTTTCATCTGCTTCGACTTATTATCATTCTATTGCTGAAAGCTTGATCAATAAATTTTTTTAAGGGTAAAGCGTACATTGAAAATATTATAATAAAATATTTTGACATGTTTCCGAACTTACTACATATTTTTTGAAATTGTCAGACAACAATTCGCATTAAATTAGAGTTATAATGTATAAGTTTCATCTGCTTCGACTTATTATCATTCTATTGCTGAAAGCTTGATCAATAAATTTTTTTAAGGGTAAAGCGTACATTGAAAATATTATAATAAAATATTTTGACATGTTTCCGAACTTACTACATATTTTTTGAAATTGTCAGACAACAATTCGCATTAAATTAGAAATCTATTGCTATCATTTAAAATTGAGTTTTTGTAACCTTGAATGATTTTCCGAATTGATATAAATAATAAAAAATTCAAAAAACAATATCGGTATATAGTTAAAGATTAAAATTTTTTTTATTCTACTTGTGAAATGATGCATTAAGTAAAAAATTAAATTTAATTCAAAATTTATAAGTGTAAGGCTATCATTTAAAATTGAGTTTATAAATGTGAATGATTTTCCGAATAGATATAGATAATAAAAATGTTTAAATACCAACTTTGCATTATTTCTAGCGATGTGGTAAATATCATATTTTTATGTATCACATACTATTTAATTGTAATTAAAATAATTATTGATATTTCTTACACATACAAAAAAATTACAAGCACAATAACAAACGTTGAAAAGTATTTAAATAAGTCTGGCAATTCTTTCTGAGGGTCCAGCTGCGTAATTTGTTTCATTTTCAGCCATCGCCAGTTGGATTTTTTGAAATTCTCCAATTGGAACCATTCGAACAACATTGAATTTCTTAATATCCGAGAAAGTATCATCGGTTCCTCGTGACCAGCCATATATTTTCCACAGTTGGATATCTTGGAGCTTCTTCATACCTTTATGTCGCAACTCCTGCGAGTTAATAGAGGAGATAGGCATCTAAACAAATTTACTATAACTACTCAAATAAACAACGTATGTAATATTAAATTAGAAATATACAGATTGTATTACTTATGCCACCACGCAAACACTACATAAGATAAAGTCAGATCATGGTTAAATATTTCTTAAGAATACAACAAATATATACTAGTTATTAAGAAAATCCAAGTGGTTTACAAATTGATTCAAGTAAAATTGAAATAGTGAGTCTAAATTTAGCATTAATTTAGGGTTATAATGCATATGACAATTAAAGCTTAAAAGATTGTATTAAATTCATAGCGCACATCAAGGCTTATAAACTAAAATATACTTACATTGAGAGCTTCTCTTTCAAACAGGTATTTTGTCAACGTCGTAGATGTAACCTCCATTTTCTTCTTTATTTTCAGAAGCTTAAAAATGACGGTAATATTCCATCTCTCGCTGGCTTTGGCATCCATACAAATACTGCATGGCATTCCATATGCACCATCACAGAGGTTGCCACTACAGCAGGTACTTGAAAAAATCGCTACGAATTTAATAACTGAGGCGTCGATTGCTTCACAAAAAAACTTGAAGCTGCTATCATTCTGTAGCTCTATTGGACGAAGCGCTATTCTCCCATCATCCAACTCTGCATCTACCAAAGCATTTCTTGATTTAATAATGCAGGTCTGACCCAAAGTCAGCTTTGTATACTCTGGGTCAAGAACCATAACGATTTTTCCTATAGCAATTCCGTGTCCAGCCATTCTGAGAAGCACTTTCGTTTCAGCTTCAGACTTGGTAAACATCACGAACATGTCTCCCGAATTAATATCTCTAAATAAAGGGTAAGAATATTTATAATGATGAATATATACTTACGCAAAGACTAACATTTTGTGATAGTTGGCCTCTGTAATCATCTTCTTTCCCTTAGAAGTCTTATTTGTCATAGAAACACTGCCTGAGGTTCTTACATGACACAGCATGGCCGTCATCTGCTGATCAAAAAATAGCTCGCCATCGCTATCTTCATCATCCAATTCCCGCTTCATCTTAATAAGATTTGTTTCTCGCAGTTCCAAGGCAAGTGCTGTGGCTTTATCATCGGAGAGGAAGTTAATGTAAGACATGATACAATGAAATGATGGTACTTCATAAGTTTGTATATTTATATTAAACAATAAACAAATTTCATTGGTCCTTTTCTTTTTATGGATACTTGTCCATCAAAAATGCGGTCCCTTTGTGATTCAAATTTTGATTGAAATGTAATGGTCGTTGTTTGCTTAGTGCCTGTCACTTAATTGTTAACCCCAGGATTTTTGGTTAGAATGTATTTCAGTATTGTTTGGGATGATAAACCACCAATTTCTACAAATGAAATGTTTGCTTAGTTCCCGTAACTTAAAAGTTAAGCACCGCAATTTTGGTTGATTGGCTTGTGGTCAAGCGCCATAAATTATAATTGCTTAAAATTGCATCCACAAATTGCGCACTACTCATTATAGCACACTATGTATCAAATAGTGAATATAATATATTAAAAATACCTAATATTAATGCAAATTTTGTTCAAATTTTATTAGCACTAATCTACGCAACTATTTTTTGAATGCTTTCGAACTGATGTCATATCGAAAATGAGTTTTCAGGTCAATGAGTGCTCATGAGCTGCTTAGCGCTACGGGACGCTACGGGAGTAATCAGCAGCTCCAGATAGTTAATAATTTGTCGAAAATCGAAGAAAATTAAATGTTCTAAGAGTTCGGGAAAAATATATAAATACAATAACATAATAGTTAATCATTGAAACCCAACTAAATTTAATTGTCATTAATAGGATATATAATTTAAAGTCGATCGGACAAATATGTACTGAGATAACGATGTTTAAATTTAGTTGGGAATTAAAAATGACGATTTTATTCGATCGTATTTATTGCTCTAAAAATGGTAAAATTTGATAAAATCCAAAAAATAAAAATTAATTTGTTGTAGAAGTAATCAACGCGCATCAAATGATATTTAAACTGTATCCATAGCATTAAAAATCATGGAGCTATAGGTCTCCAAAGATAGTCTAACCTATATATTATAATAATCGATTATAAGAGAAGTGGTAAAATTGACAAATCCTATTGGAGGGTGCGGTGGAATGAGAAATGATATATCCAAAAAATAAAAAATAATTTCACATAGAGTTATTGATTAGCTAGAGAATGATGTAATTTTTATGCATATAGCGTCAAAATTGACTTTGCAGTAGCCTTCTGAATTGGGACTACCGCATTGTTAAAATCGCATGACTGTGGACAGGTCAATGACAGGTAAACAACAGAAAGTTATGTAATAAAAATAACAATTTTAATCGATCGCATTAATCGCTCTAAAAATGGTAAAATTTGATGAAATCGAAAAAATAAAAATTAGTTTGTCGTAGAAGTAATCAGCGTGCATCAAATGATATTTAAACTGTATCCATAGCATTAAAAATCATGGAGCTATAGGTCTCCAAAGATAGTCTACCCTATAAATTATAATAATCGATTATAAGAGAAGTGGTAAAATTGACAATTTCTATTGGTCGATGCTATTGAATGAGAATGGATAAACCTCAAACATAAAACATAGTTTCACATTGAGCTAATAACTGTCAACATTTTGATATATAAACCTAATCCATAAGGTCAAAACTCGCGGAGAAATGGGGTAATCAGCAGCTTATGATAGTAATTTGTCGAAACTTAAAGAAAATTTAATGTTCCTAAGAGTTCGGGAAAAATATAAAGTATTATAATAGTTAATTTTTGAAACCCAACTATGGTGCATTTGTTTTCATTTTTGAGTACAACTAAATTGAATTTTCATATATAAGAGTTATCTAAATGTTCACTACAAAATTCGCATTATATTTGACTGTTTCAAGCATTTAAATTTTCACATAAATTAATTAAAGAAGTTAGATAAAAAATTTTCATTGATATGGCGAACACAATAAATTTTATATTAAGTTACTCTAAATGGGATCTTGGTCAGACCAGGAATAAGAACTACTGCATATTATTAAAAGTTATATGCTTCACTGTAAATACGCAAGATATTAAATTCATGATACAATAATAATTTTTGATTTAGTGCTTAAATAAAATTTTTTAAATTCACTACTACAGAATAAAATTTTTTTTAGCATTTTTGAATCGTTTTCCATATTGATATAAGTAGTAACAATGTTTATCATACAATTAATGAATATGTTCTTTCTACTAATATCATGCATCAAATGAAATTTCAATGTGACCCATGTCTTTTAGTTAGAGTTTAATTAAAAAAATACAAATGTATGGCCATCACATAAATTATAATGTTATAACTTTCTTGCGGTGTTCTAAAGTCCCACTTTCTTTAATGGCACCGCTTTGAATTTTTGACCTAATCACGTAGCTCACGCTCATTCCGGTGATGTTCTAAGGTCCCGCTTTCTTTAAGGGCCCCGCTTTGAATTGTTGAAATCATCCTAATCATGTGGCTCATGCTCATTCCCGTGACGTTCTAAGGTCCCGCTTTCTTTAATGGCTCCGGTTTGAACAATCTAAGATTGAGATTAAAGCATAGCCGCAAAATTGCTATTATATATATTAGGTCAATAAATCATTTGGATAATCATTTGCCGAATGTCTTCAACATTGATATTAGGTGCTTCAAATCTCAGACGTGCGTGTGCGTCACTACCAGCATTTATTATAAAGGACACCGAGATTGATGCCAGGGGTGGGAGAAGATTCCAACATTTGGTCAATTATGTTCCAAAAAATAAATATGAAATGATTATCATATTTATTGGAACAAATGATGTATACAGAAGTGGATCAGCAGCGACTTTCGAATACTATGTCAAAGAAGCTATAAAGAGCCTGCTCGTCCATTGCAAAAAAATCATTATATCCAAAATACCGGCAGTGAAGGATGAACTTAAAGAGAGGCAAAAGATTTTTAATGAAATTTTGCAAAAGAATTGCAATGGCAATACTGTCATATACAGCTCAAAATTCCTTACGATTCGAAAAAATTTTCTAAAGGATGGGATACATTTTAAAAGGTCCGAACATTTAAACATTCTTAGAGGCTTAGCCCAAACGAAAAAACATTTCTTATAAACTTTTGTAATTATTGTTAAAAATACAAATAAATATAAACTTTTTAGACTTGTAATTGAACTCTATTTAAAAATATGCATATACATGTACATAGAAAATGAATATTATAATATCTACTACTAAATTGGTAATAAAGTTGTGTACATTGAAACTAAATTTTGAAATGCTTGCGAATTGATATAAATATTAATTTTGCCTTAAATTTATAGTAATTTGATAATTTAAGTATTACACCAATATCTAGAAATTCACATTTGTTATTTTAAATGTCCGATGCTTTCAATTAATTAAGCTAATTTATATTTAATAATTGCAATAATAGAATGGGATCCATATCCTTCCCACTTCTTTAATATACTTAAAAAAATTAGCATAGGCTTACATTAATACATTTTCCTGCTTATAACAATAAGTGTCTGTTTGAACTAATGAACCATAATTATAATTTAATCTACGGAGTACATGCAAAATTTCATTTAGATAGCTTGAACTATTTTCAGATAATATATTTCAATATAAATTGTGTTGGCACTAAATAGCATATAACACTACATATGTGAACTATAAATTCTTTCATTTAATAAGCAGATATCTACGAAATTGAAATTGTATAGTTTTAGTAGTTTACAATAAATATATCGGTATTTCAAAATAGCATTTTTTTATTTATACATGAGGACTAGATCCGGGTTATGCATAGAACGTTTATTGAATATCAATAAATATTTAAATTTTAAAAATGGCACATTCTGTAAGATGTCCGACAATAAAAATACTAAATAAATTTTAATATATGAAAAAATGTTTCAGAATTAATTTAAGTACTATTGAAATTGTGAATATCTAATTCCTTACTTAGCAAACCGACATTATTACATTGGATTAGGGTAGCATAATCATCAAGTGAAAGATTAAATTTAATTCAAAATTTATAAATGTACGGCTCTCTTTTAAAATTGAGCTTTTAAAAGTGTGAATGATTTTCCGAATTGATACAGGTAATAAAAATGTTTAAATACCAACTTTGGATTAATGCTAGAGATGTGGTAAATATGTTATTTTTACGTATCACATAATATTTACTTGTAATTAAAATAATACCTGATATTCTTGAGCATACAAATAACTACAAACTATGTTCACCAGCACAAAAGTTGAAAAATTATTTAAATCAGTCTTGCAATCCTTTCAAAGAGTTAAAAATAAAAATAGGTTTGTCATAGAGCTATTCAGCACGCATCAATTAGTGTGAAAACTGTTTCGATTTTATGAAAACTCATGGACCAATATGTGTCCAAAGTTAGTCTACTCCATTAATTATATTAATCGAATCTTACAAAAGTGAAAAATGGATAATTTGTTTAGCCAATACTGTGCAACCAGTATAGATAAATGCGCAAAATAAAAAAAGTTTCACATGGAGCTATTGATTATCTAGAGAATGGTATATTATTTATGCCCATAGCGTCAAAATTGACTTTGTAGTAGCCTTCTGAAATGTGACTACCGCATTGTTAAAATCGATGGGTTGTAGACAGGTCAAGGACAAAGGAATTGCATTTGCTGACAGAAAGTTATGTAATAATATGACTATTTTTATCGATCGCATTTATCTCTCTAAAAATAGTAAAAATAAATGAAATCGAAAAATAAAAAAGTTTATCATAGAGATATTCAGTGCGCATCGAATGATATTTAAGTTGTATTCATAGAATAAAAAATTTATATTACGAACTTCGGATTAATATTAATGATACCATAGATTTCTTAATTCTACTCATCAAATGATATATTACGTGAAAGATTGAATTGAAATAAGAAAATTTTTATATTCGTCCAGCATAAAAATTGAATTTACAAAGGTTTGAATGATTTTTCCAATTCATATAAGGAATAAAACTATTACGAATACGAACTTCGGATTAATATTAATGATCTCATAGGTTTCTTAATTCTACTCATCAAATGATATATTAAGTGAAAGATTCAATTGAAATAAAATATTGAATTTGTAACATCTAAGAAGTTATGTGTACATTGAAAACAAAATTTGATAAGTAGAAACAACAAATTTTATAAAATCTAAAAAATTTATGCGAAATTGATGCTTACATTATTTTATTGTCTTAATCAATACCGAAATACATTCTAACATTCTGAAATTACATTTTATGTGTTGGCCGTACATTTGTATAATTTTATTTAAACTCAAACTTTGACTTTAGTAATTATTTGATAAGTAGAAACAACAAATTTTATAAAATCTAAAAAATTTATGCGAAATTGATGCTTACATTATTTTATTGTCTTAATCAATACCGGCTATCAAACAATTCGCATTAAATTAAAGTTTATTAATGTATAAGTTTCATCTTATTATAAATTTTAGAATTTTCAGACCCCAATTCGCATTAAATTTATAAATATACTGCTATCATTTAAAATTGAGTTTTTGTAATCTTGAATGATTTTCCGAATTGATATAAATAATAAAAAATGCAAAAAACAATATCGGTATATAGTTAAAGATCAAAATTTTTTTAGATTCTACTTGTGAAATGATGCATTAAGTAAAAAATTAAATTTAATTCGAAAATTTATAAGTGTAAGGCTATCATTTAAAATTGAGTTTATAAATGTGAATGATTTTCCGAATAGATATAGATAATAAAAATGTTTAAATACCAACTTTGCATTATTTCTAGCGATGTGGTAAATATCATATTTTTATGTATCACATACTATTTAATTGTAATTAAAATAATTATTGATATTTCTTACACATACAAAAAAATTACAAGCACAATAACAAACGTTGAAAAGTATTTAAATAAGTCTGCAATTCATTAAAATTCATGGAGCTATAGGTCTCCAAAGATAGTCTACCCTATAAATTATAATAATCGAATATAAGAGAAGTGGTAAAATTGACAAATCCTATTGGAGGATGCGGTGGAATGCGAAATGATATATCCAAAAAAATAAAAAATATTTCACATAGAGTTATTGATTAGCTAGAGAATGATGTAATTTTTATGCATATAGCGTCAAAATTGACTTTGCAGTAGCCTTCTGAATTGGGACTACCGCATTGTTAAAATCGCTTGACTGCTATTCAATGTAAATGTGCAAGATATTTAGTTCATGATAGAAAGATAATTTTTTATAATTGTAATAATGTTATTTTTACTCTTAAAAAATAACTTTTGTACTTGTAGTTCAATTCAAATTGAATATGCTGCATCCATTTTGAATTTACAATAAGTATTTAGATAAAAGCTATATTAATTAATTAATTTTTACAAGTACACAATACAGCTAAAACTATACATTTACGTATTAGAACTCGCTTCCGAATTCATAATAATTCAAAAATCAGTACAAATTTCATCTTAATATTGATTCACATGTATTTCAAGTTAAACATCGATATTTAAGCCTAGATGAATACAATTTTTACGAATACCTGAATAATTAAAAAAATTAGTTTAAATAGAATACTATAAATGTATGGCTATCAAACAATTCGCATTAAATTAAAGTTTATTTTGACATGTTTCCAAACTTACTACAAATTTTAAAATTGTCAGACAGCAATTCGCATTAAATTAGAGTTATAATGTATAAGTTTATGCTGTTTTGACTTAGTATCATTCTATTGCTGAAAGCTTGATTAATAAATTTTTTTAAGGGTAAAGCATACATTGAAAATATTATAATAAAATATTTTGACATGTTTCCGAACTTACTACATATTTTTTGAAATTGTCAGACAACAATTCGCATTAAATTAGAGTTATAATGTATAAGTTTCATCTGATTCGAATTATTATCATTCTATTGCTGAAAGCTTGATTAATAAATTTTTTTAAGGGTAAAGCGAACATTGAAAATATTATAATAAAATAGTTTGACATGTTTCCGAACTTACTACATATTTTAAAATTGTCAGACAACAATTCGCATTAAATTTATAAATCTATTGCTATCATTTAAAATTGAGTTTTTGTAAGCTTGAATGATTTTCCGAATTGATATAAATAAAAAATTCAAAAAACAATATTGGTATATAGTCAAAGATTAAAATTTTTTTTATTCTACTTGTGAAATGATGCATTAAGTAAAAAATTAAATTTAATTCAAAATTTATAAGTGTAAGGCTATCATTTAAAATTGAGTTTATAAATGTGAATGATTTTCCGAATAGATATAGATAATAAAAATGTTTAAATACCAACTTTGCATTATTTCTAGCGATGTGGTAAATATCATATTTTTATGTATCACATACTATTTAATTGTAATTAAAATAATTATTGATATTTCTTACACATACAAAAAAATTACAAGCACAATAACAAACGTTGAAAAGTATTTAAATAAGTCTGGCAATTCTTTCTGAGGGTCCAGCTGCGTAATTTGTTTCATTTTCAGCCATCGCCAGTTGGATTTTTTGAAATTCTCCAATTGGAACC